>VWZX01009335.1:1339050-1578944 GCA_013399015.1 Galbula dea
GGGAAATTACAGGCCTGTCAGTCTGACTTCTGTGCCAGGAGAGCTGATGGAGCAGATCATCTTGAGTACGCTTCTGCGACACTTGCAGAGCGGCCAGGGGATCGGGTCCACTCAGCATGACTTCATGAAAGGCAGGTCCTGTATGACTAACCTGATCTCCTTCTATGATGGGGTAACCTGCTTATTAGATGAAGGAAGGGCTGTGGATATTGTCTACCTTGACTTTAGCAAGGCATTTGACACAGTTTCCCACAGCATTCTCCTTGAGAAACTGGCTGCTCGTGGCTTGGATGAGCACACCCTTGGCTGGTTAAAAAACTGGTTGGATGGCCGAGTCCAGAGGGTTGTGCTCAATGGAGTCAAGTCTGATCTTGAGGGTCCTTTCCAACCGTAATGATTCTGTGATTCTGTCTGTTGGACTCGCTCCAGAAGCTCCATGTCTCTCTTGTACAGAGGAGGAAGGATAAAGGAGAGGAGTATCTGGATCCCCAGATCCTTGACCATTGTTCCCACACCTCTGAAATTACATTTGATGATTCTCAAGTTCCCCTTGATAGCATTTGTGACCACATGTAAGAACAGCAGGGGGAAATAGGTGGATGTATTCACAAATCTTGGTAGTCTTTCTGTGACACCTCTGATTTGAGACCCTGACAAACAGCAAACCTCTCTGAACAACTAGTCAGGTCAGCAGATGGGTGCTTCTGTCCCACGTAGCAGGGTGTCACCCACTACTACCACTCACCGCTTCTTCAGGGTGATACTGCATGGCACGGGGTGCAGCAACTCAGTTGCTTTGCTTGAAGCCTTACCTAGCTGCAGCCTTTCTCCTCGTATGAAGAGTGACTATTTTCCAGTCTTCCTCTTTTGTTGATTTTTGTCTTGTGAGACATGACACAGAGGCTACCCACATCTCCAGTGTAGGGAGAGTTGAGACTTCTGAATCTTTAGGGTCTCTCAGAATATCCTATCTATCTTTCCTATCTTCACAAATGCTAAGCAGCCTGCTTACTTCTTTACATAACTCCTTGACCTGGCAGCATAGCTCCTTGACAAGGACACACCTTTTTCAGAGGAAATGACTGTCAACCCTAGCTTCATAGGTAGGAACTGGGCACTCCTTGCAAGCCGGGACTTGTAAAGCTACATCTACTGTCAGAACATTTGTCTGGCTTAAAGTCTCTGACATCGCTGGTGTAGAAACTCCAACATCCACTGAGGGGTGACCTCTATGGCATGTCATCACCATAAGGATGAGAGCTTACACTACCAAGACTGGGGAAGAAGGGAGCTCCTTGTGTCCCTCAGAATTACCTCGTACTCCTATTCTCTGCCTCTCTAGTTCTAGCACATCTATTTCTCCTAGACATTCTATTACTCCTAGACAAGCTTTACTGTGTAGGGCCTCCTATGGAGAGGTGCCTTCAAACCATACTTTGGTCTTTTCTGGGAGAGCGAGGACCTCGCCTCTTGAGCTCACCTCTTCATCTCTCTGGATGACTGCACCCTTCCTGCTTACCCTTCCTGTGTGAACTGTCACATATGCTGCCATGTACACTCTTGCACCACACCCGGGCTGATGTGTCATGCCCTGTTTGCCTGCCTTGTTCACCACACTCCCTGGGGACTCATGTACATTGGGTAGTATAGTTTTTATGTGACTGAGTTTGCAGATATTTCCATTGAATGACTTCTCCTATTTAGTCTTATGACTCTTAAAAATCTCACTACTTTAAATAGTATCAGAAGATTCTGTTAATCATAGAACAGTCCCACATTTTAAGTTTGAGATAGCTCATTTGCTCACAATCCCTGTAACACAGTTCCATCCAGATTGCCCATTATGTAGAATCTCTGGGATAGCATTATGGAAAGTGTGATTCAAATGGATGTAGTGCTAAAATGCTCATGTACTTAGATTGAATTTGGAAAACTGGCCAGCATCAGAGACTACCCATAAACAGTAACTTTATTATTTACACAGAGAGGGAAGCTGTAGCTTAAACCTTGGTTCTGTGCTCTTTAATACTGGTTCTATGGACAACTGTATCATCCATGTAGAAATCTTTTCACAGTTCAGGTGACAGAGCACTGGCACAGACTGCCCAGAGAGGCTGTGGAGTCTCCTTCTGTGGAGGTATTTAAAACCCATCTGGACGCGCTTCTGTGTGACCTGGTCTAAGGAATCCTTCTGTGACAGGGGGTTGGACTAGATGATCTTTCGAGGTCCCTTCCAACTCCTAACATTCTGTGATTCTGTAATTCTGTGATCCTCTATACAAAAGGTAATCTGGCTCAGGTATGAGAACTTGACAGTATTTATGTCAAATTAATTAGAGCATACAGTATGGTGTTTATCCTGGCCTGATGATGGCTGCAGGAAGACAGATGATAGCTGATCCAGCATAAAATTAGGCTTTTGAAATATCTCAAACAAGTGTGAATTGGCCAAATGAGTTTGTACTAGTTCTGTGTTTTGCCTGAAGTGGCAATAGCATTTTTGACCTATTAAGTATGCCGTTAAAATTGTTTTTGCCATCTTCCCAACTGCAGTTTTCAAAAATTAGACTTTTCTATTTGTAACTTGTGTATGCAGAATTGGAGCTGTGCACAAAGAAAAATGCATTGTAATTAAGTGCAAACCCCAAAATAATCACAACTGATCAAATAGATAAAGAAAAGGCTAATTATTTTTATTTAGGTAATTACATTTTCTTCCTATACTTACCTACTAGATGCTAGTGAAAAAAAAATATTGGGACAAAAATCATGCCCATCACATTCAGATTGAAAAAATAAATACTTTCACAAGTAATAGAACAAATACAGTCTGTCTTTCAATATATAGGAAGACAAAAATCTTTTGTTCTCTAAACTTCCTCTTGCTTGGCATACAGTGACAGGTTGTCTCCCAACTCGTCCCCTTTATTTTATCCCTATTGAGCAAAAAGCATCACAAACTGATTAATTAGTCAGTTGGCCATTGCCAAACAGAGAAGACAATTTACTATTTTTGTCTCTTTTTTCTTCACTGAAAGCATCAGTTTTGGTTTCTTTTACCTCCTGATTATCATGAGTACACTGGAACTTAAGCATTTTTATGATTTTACATGTAATTGAAATTGGTCAGTGGATTTATTCAAGTTTGGGGCCAGCCAGCCGGCACACCCATGTAATCATATCAGATTTTTCTTCAAGGAAACAAGACTGAAAAAATTAAAGATGTTACAGTAACTACCATAATAGCCTAAGTTATGGGTGGAATGAAGTCAATTAACAGCTTCTATGACCTTGGGATAGATTCACAAAGTTACTTAACAAGGCGTTTTTCACCTAACTTTTGGTGTTAGGTTCCAGGAGTTGAATTCACAAACATGCTATACAGCTTTTGAAAATATGCAGGTGCATCAGGATTGGGCTTCACAACAACACACTGAGGGGTTAAACTAGAAAGGTAACTGCGATATTTGATTTAGAAGTGCAGCTTCTGTAGTCTTCCTATGCAGTAAGGGGGAAGACAGGTACAGGTTTAAAAGGCAATTTAGCTTGCAATTGAATGTTGAATCAATGAAGACAACCAACATTTTTTGTTGGTTATGTAAAGTATTTAAAGTGACTTTTCTTCTGACAGTCCATTAAATGCCTAAATAAAATAGGATGGAGCCAGTCCTGAGTGAGGCAAGAGAAAACAGCCAAAAACATAGATTCATAATTCAAAAAGTGGTGGCAAATAATATGAAATCACATCTATCTTCTCAGTTTTGCTGCCGACCTTGTAGGTTCCCCACTGTGAGGCTGGGATTCATGGAGCAGTGCTCTTTCCTACCCTTCCCTACTTCTTGAATGACAGATTTGCTGTTAATCTTCTCAAATTGATTTAGGAGTGCTTGCAACTTAAAGGGGTTAGAGTTGTTGGTACAAAAAGTGAAGTGTTTGTGCCCTGAGGAAATTCAACCTTAAACCTCCCATCTGAATGGCATGTTTCCTGACCAAAGAGAACCCCTTCATGAAGCCCCCCTGACAAATCCTTTCCAACATAGTATGTGAGGTATATTCACATAACAACAATGGGAACCCTGCAGTCTGACTTTAAAGGTGATCCTTAAGGAATAGAATTAGGTTGATATTTTACATACACAGACTTAATACTTCCTCTGAGTCTTACAATACAATCTGAGGTAAGAGAAAAAAAGATAAAGTATTAACATGCTCTTCCTTTGCCATTCTTTAAAGTGACTTAAAATTTTCCCTTGATTAATCTCATTTATAAGGCTTATAGGGTTGGGAAAGTAAGGGAGAAGGACAAAATATAAGGTGGTACTATGGAAGTAAACCTTTGGGTTATTTCTCTATTTGATCTTTTCCAGAGTTATCTTTCATTTTGCAGGGGTGTACAATACTGATCAGACTCACTTAAGTGCCCTAATGAAAAATGTACTTAAGAACTAGAGTTATAGCAGAGTTGCACATATCAGGGAAGAAAGAAGATTATATACGTAAAGATGTTTGGAGGTAGGGCAGTAGACTGAACTTTGTCTCTTCAGCAATGATTCAGAGATAAAAAACCCCACAATGATATACTGTTCTTAAGACTTATTTACCTTTTCCACATAATTTCTTTTTTCTTTCAATGAGAATTCTTTTTTTGTCTTCTGCTCCTGTCAGTCTGAGTAGTTGAAAGGTGCCAGATTGACTGTGCTGGAGATTAAAATCCTTTAATTACCCACCAGACAGGTTATGTGTGGACAATAGACATGTGAGCTTCCTCATGCCACCCTGCCAGTGCATGCAATCAAGCTCTCAAGGTCTGAGAAAGAGTATGACAGTCTTTGCCAAGTTAAAGAAAAGCCCAAGACCAGATCTGCACCTAGTGAAAACTGGCATTGCTCCCAAAACCTGCACAGCTTTAAGCACTGTATCTTTGATTTCATTTAGATATTCAAGGGAAGAAATAATCAGTGGAAATTAGCTCTCTGTAAAAATGATTGGTTATTTCCAAGTAGAAAACTGACACCACTTAAATGTATTAGGTTGCAGATAGTCTTACTGTATTTGCTTAAATATTAATGCAGTATGTCTGTAACTGTTGAATTTGAAGTACCTTCTATCTTTTTATCATTCTCTGTAAAATAGTGCTTCCTTAGATTCTTATACATATTCCCACTTTACTTAACCCTAAATCCTCTCGTTCTGGTCTCTTCAACAAACTCAAATGGATCATCAAGCTTAATTTTATAATAATCTTCAGCTAGTTTAAATACCTCAGTCGTGTTACCTCTTAATCGTCTTTATTATTCTTCCAAGATGAAGTAATTCTCTCCTCATATGTAAACTCTTCAGTTCTATTTATCAACTCATTTTTTTTGTGCTCTATTGTCTTAGTTTCTATTTTTCTTTATTTACTTTGGCGTTATATAAACAATATGGGACATATTCTAATCTCAGTCATGGTACTCTAAATCCAAAGCGGCTGACTTCTGTGACTCTGATTTTGATTTGATGTCAATGGATTTACTTCATAAGCTCACAATCTAGCATTATGGTGTTTAAAAATCAAATCTTAAAGTACCCTTGTGTATTTGTTATGCACTTTGAGTCCAATTACCATTCTCTTGACCCTCTTAAAAAACAAAAATCATCTAGGAAATTTAAGTGGAGGGACCACTTTTGCTTCTTTTCTGCCTTATTTGATGTTTATTTAGTTCTTGAAATCTTGCTGGTAAATGACCACCTGTAGAAATATAAACATCCTTTCAGGTGTTGTGAGGTTTCGTTACAAGTTGGCAAAATAAAGTCTTGAGAATGAAGGACCATCACATATTTCAATGCCTCCTTTTTTAACTGCAGATTTCTGAGACTTGTTTCCTTACATATATATTATCCCATTTTCTCTCAGAATGACACAAACCTAAGAAAGCAATCCAGGACAGATTTGTTATCATATGTTGTTCAGATATTATACTACTGGCAAGTGGGTTTAGGAACTAGTGACTAGAATAAACTGGCAGGAAATCAAATTTTTGAAGGCTTACAGGTGTGCCAGGACTTTCTTCTCTTTCTTTCATGCTTTGCTTTTCCTAATTTATGATTCAGGCTTAATGTAAGAATGAAGAACCTATTTTAAGTTTATCCTCTCTTAACAACCATATCTACTATGCAGATCACCACAACCTCTACAGAGGGGTGAAGTGGCTCTAACATATTTGTATGATCATTTTTTGAATGGCAAAAGGAATGTACAGGAAATTGAAATGGTGACATACAGCAAGTATTCATCAAAGAAAATTCGAAACAGAAAAGAAAAACCAGAACAGCAAGAAGATTAATTCCTAGTATTCTATGGAGGTTTTAAGAAGATATATTTTTTAAAATGTTATCTACTCTGTCAATGTTATCTTCCCATCCAACTATTTGATGGTACCAGCCTGTAGAAGATCCTTCTTGTTAGGTTTGGCATTCCTGCTCTATACTCTCTATTGAGCTCCTCCTATCCAGTAGGAAGCTAATAATTTGCTTCCTCTCAGTTTGTGCCCCAAATGTAAGCAGAATATTTCATTCATAAGGTTGTGTGTTGGGGTATAGCATAACCTCTGGGAGAAATTCAGAATAAAATCAATAACTGTGATTAATCCAGCATTACAGAATTTCCCATATGCCTGGAGTTTGCTAAGAGAGACACAAAGCTTGTGAGGGTCCTGGGAAAGCCCATGCTTTAGATACAGTTACTTTACAAATGGCTGAAATAGATTCAAGCATTTCTTCCTGCATTCTCTCCAGATGATTTATTATTGCCCCTCTCAAGAGCTTACCTCTTATGGGACAGTGCTGGTAGAACAAACTACAGAAAAGACCTCACTGACCTGAAGGTTAAAGCAACTGTGCTAATCTACACAACTACCTTAGCCATACTCACTGATGTGAGTGCTGAGAAATTTGTGTGGTGGCCTGTTCACTAAAAAAATGATAGAGACAAAAGTGATATGTGTGGTTATACTGTTGGGTTTGAGACTACCTATGAGAAAACAGGTCCTAACAATACTTTCCATAAAAACCTGCTCTAACCACAAAAACACAGCTCTATGCTGCTAAGAAGTCAGGCCTTTCCAGTTATGGCTGATTCTACATCTATATATTCTTTCACTTCAGAGAGCCATGAAGTAGCTAAAGGGAATCACTTTGCCAATCCACTGCTAAGGAGATACATGGAAACTCGTTAACAATGCACAGTGATATAGCACAACACCTGCTGTCTTCAAATGAAGAAAAAAAAATCCTAGATCCAATTGAAGCTTCAGGGAATTATTTTTTCAAGTAGGGAGAATGCAATTACTCAAACTTCATCACTGTTCTACCCAATGATTTTTAATTACCTTAC
Source organism: Galbula dea (assembly GCA_013399015.1). Taxonomy (NCBI): domain Eukaryota; kingdom Metazoa; phylum Chordata; class Aves; order Piciformes; family Galbulidae; genus Galbula; species Galbula dea. Next base: position 1,346,426 of record VWZX01009335.1, read on the forward strand.
TTTTATGTCTCTTGTGCAACTGCTCACCTCTAGGATCATTGCCTCTCCTTTTCTGCTGACTAGGAGAGCAAATTGCTGAATGTACAACTGGTTCTGCAGGTCCCTTTCAGCTGGATCCAAGCAGGTCATTATCTCAAAGTGTCCATTCTCCAGCCATCTCTGTGAAAATGGGAAATGTTATTGCCCCTGTGTTACAGCTGGGAAACTTGAATGTTAAATGACTTGTCAAAAGTTACACAGGAAGACAAGGGCAGAGCATGAACTTTGTTTCATTTCTTGAAATCTACGATAGTGCCACCAACTCTCACTCATCCTTTCTCTTCGATTTGCTAAACCAGTTTCTGTTACAGTTTTCTCTGAAGTTAGTTGTGTGTATACCTTCTGTGATCATGCACACATTATAAAATCTGAGGCCTCAATGTGAAGTCGTGACATGCTCAGATAACCAGATACAATTTGTTATTTCTTTAAGAATCTATATTTAAGAACAGAAAAGTTTCCTTGCTTGTTTATCTGTAGACTGAGGATGCTGACACCCCTGAACCCAGAGAATGTTTCTGTATTTCAGAAGTCTGGTAATGTTCATGCAGTGATTAACATAAACTATGTACTTCCCTCCATGTGAATGATGTGAATGTGTTCTGAGCTGCCCTTTATTTGACCATTTTCTGTATCAGGATGTTGATTACATCTGTTGTTCTATGGGCAAAGTAGACGTTCATCACTATACTGCATAAGACTTTCTCCATACAGACTGACTTCAGCAGAGTTTTGTTCCTCCTGTACATAGGTATTTATTTGCAGCCTTAAAAAAAGCCACCAAAAAAGAAAGAGAAACTCAGACTGTGTACCTTCAAAAATATATTGCAAAATAAAGTTACTGAAAGAACATGACTGTGGTGTGTCAGTAGTGTGGTGTTTATTTAGCAGAAATATTATGCAACAACATCTAAAACATTTCTCCAAGTCATTACATATGAAAGAGGACATAGTTCTGAGCAGGCTGAACTACAGAGTGTGTATTTGTTTCACTAAGTACAATAGCAATTAAAGTGAAAAGGAGTACATTAGTAAGGGGATATTCTTTGGATATACTTACCAAGCAGTTCATAAGGAAAGATGTTTAATAAGTCCAAGTGTAAGGTCCTGCATCTGAGTAGGGGCAATCCAAGACATATGTACAGACTGGGAGAGGAACTTGTTGAAAGTAACTGTGCAGAGAAGGACTTGAGGGTCATGATAGATGAAAAGTTGTATATGAGTCAGCAATAAATACTTGCAGCCCAGAAGGCCAACTGTATCCTGGGCTGTATGAGGAGAGGCATGACCAGTAAATCTAGGGAGGTGATTCTGCCACTTTATTGTGCCCTCATGAGGCCCCATCAGGAGTACTCTGTCCATTTCTGGGGTCCTCAGCATATAAAGGATGTGGACCAGTTGGAGGGAGTCCAGAGGAGGGCCACAAAGATGATCAGAGGACTGGAGCACCTCCCCTATGAGGACGGGCTGAAAGAGTTGGTGTTGTTCAGCCTGGAAAAGAGAACGCTTTGAGGGGACCTTCTAGTAGCCTTTCAATACCTAAAGGGAGATTACAAGATAGAAGGGAGAGAGTTTTCAGCTGGTCAGATTGCAACAGGGTACGAGGGAATGGTTACAAGCTGAAGGAGGGGAAATTTAGACTACAGATTAGAAGGAGGTTCTTTACTCAGAGGGTGGTGAGGCACTGGAACAGGTTGCCCAGAGAGGTTGTGGATGCCCCATCCCTGGCAGAGTTCAAGGCCAGGCTGGCCGTGGCCCTGGGCAACCTGGTCTAGTGTGTGACATCCCTGCCCATGGCAGGGGATGTGGAACTAGATAATCTTTAAGGTCCCTTCCAACCTGGGCCATTCGATGATTCTATGTTTGAAAGGTCAGGACATGCACAGACTTTGCATGAGTCTGACCAGCTATGCCTCAACTCCTCAGGTGTTAAATGAGACCAGCAGTTCCAAGGGGATGCTGGAAGGTCAGCATATTAAAGCAAGAGACTGAGGCACTGAAATGGGGGAGCTGTGTGTGGACCTAAGATGGATATCTAGAAAGAGAAATCTTTAGAGTGGCCGCAGTTTTTCACACGGCAATTCAAAAAGACCAGTCATGGAACAAAAGCACATTAAATCTTCTCTGTCTCAGTTGCCATCTGTTATTGTGAGGACTTTTACTCAGGGCTAAGTCACTTCCAGGATTTTCCATTCTATCAGACCCGTATCCTAGCTCCTGTTACTAATGCTACATTTGGAAGAACCTCAGAGATATTGATATAGCCTGGATTTGCAGCCTTGTGACTTGCAAAAGTTATGGATGCATAGCCAAATGATGTATAAGTTTTCAATTAGATTTCTCTTCTACTGTATGTCAGCGAAGATGGGCTGTATTACAGGGCTTGTGATCAGAGGAGAACAGAAGAGTACGGAGTTACCAAAAAGCCTTTAGCCGGCCAAGAGAGTGACTACCCAGGCAGAAAAGGGGTGGAGTGACGGAGAGGAGAGAGGAAGAAGGGTGGAGAATAGAGATTCTGCAGTGGCAATTTGCTGGCAGTCCATCATTGGCAACCAAATAACAAAGGATTTTGTGACCTTCTGTCACTTGCTTAAAGAGAAGCCTAAATTTCTAAGATCCCTCTCCCGTTATCAGGCAATGGACATCACATTCTTCTTTGGCTATTTCTTGTAATAAAATCTTATCCCATATTGTTTACTTATGATGCCTTTTCAGAAGAGACCATTCTTTTAGTCTTAAAACATCTTGTTATTTTATATTCTTTTTTCTATGTCATGAGTGGAGATATCCAATACAAACTTTTAATTTCATCCATCTTTATAGCAGTATTCAGTAACCAAGCTTGATTATTAAATTTGAGCCTTATCCCGCATTAATCTACTCCTGTGCTATGTTCTCAGGCCAAATCATCCAAGCAGACCATAAACCAGATGTGATTTTTAACTTTTTCAGGACTTAATTTTGCCACTTGGTTTGGATCACAGAGGAGTTTTCAGCCTGCCGTCTTTGATGCTTTATGTTTGCGTTCATAAAAATTATATAGAAAGTTATAAAAGAGTGATAAGGCCTTCCAGTTTTACCACCAAATGGAAAAGCTGTCCACACAAAGAATTTAAACCATCTTGTAGTAATTTCTAGGATCTAAAATCATTTTAGCTGATTATGCATTAGAGATGTTGAAAAAAAATGTAAACCTCCCAGCTTCTATGCAAGAATCATGAGAACCAACTCTGCTTCCTGCCTTTATATACCAAAGGCCTCTCTTCAAACACCACTTAAATGTTGAGATACGTTGACTTCAATAGGACAACTTATATGAGTAAGAAAGATTTGAATGAATGAGAGTTTCAAGCATGGGATCCAAGATCAAGAAGCATGAAAGCCTTTTAGTTAATTCACTTCAGCATCACTAATACTGAGTGACTGAAAAACTTCAGTTATGATTAATGACATTGGGAATTTTTTCAAAAGATAAAGTCAGGATTCTTTGTAAGTCTCTTTGCCTGTTTTTAAAGTGTGATAGTCACATTTAAAACATCTTTTAAAAATATTAGTCATGTAAAAACCATGCATATTCAAAAGCTAAAAATTGGCGGGGGACAGATTTTAAGCAAAGCTTTCTAGACATGGAATGTTGCAGAGGAAGCTTCTTTTTGGAAGTGAAAGTATTAAAAACCATGAATGCTTCCAACAGTCTTTTGTGTATGTGAATTTTGCGACAAGTCAAGAATGTTGTTATATTTTACCCTATAAGGGTTAGTAAAAATACAATTTCTGGAAAAATGCAATGATTTTAAAAAGATAACTTAGAGATAACATTCTTACTGTCAAGGATTAGAGTGACAAATAGTCTCATATTAGACATCTGCACCATCCCGCCATCTTTCACTAATATCCTTTTGGTAGACAATATCACATTTGTCTCAACAAGTTAAACCCACCCAAATGTGACCATAAGTTAAGAAACGTTGATGCACAGAAGGAAAAATTACACTACCCACTACATTTGATATGATAGTGCTTTGACTTGGCAGGTTGCATACAGTTTACTTGTAATAATAAACTCTTTGCACAATAAGTGTTGTTGCAACACCCTGCTATTAACAGTGCTATTTCATGCATTTAATGATAGCTAAGCAATGGAAATAATAAGGCAATTTACAAATACTAAACCAAAAAGAAGCTGTATTTCCTCACATATGTAGAATATGTTCTGATCCATTTATGCTTCTGCTGAGTTCTGCTGAAGCATGAAAAAGATTGTAAATCATATTTGACATACATCCCATGGGTCATCCACCACTCTTCTAAGGTAGCTGAATGGAAGGGAAATAACTACTTTTGGAGGCAGAATATGAAAAAGGAACTGTGATGTCCTGTATAAGGCAGAAAACCATCACTTAAAAATGATCAGCAGCTTAAATTTGGGTGCTTGCACTTCTTTTTACAATTCAGGTGAACAAATGGTAGACCACAGTTGCACAATGGAAATCCTCTATGAACTTTAACAATGTCATGTGATGGTCCCCAACAGGGCCATAGACTGCTTCAGGAGCTCAGGGAATGTGTCAGGGTATTCACTGGAATTATGATCTGATGGAGAGGCAACTGGTCACATCAGTTCTTATTTTTGAGGACCAAACAACATCTTCCACTATTTAAAATTCAGGATCCTCTCCTGTCTCACAGCATGGCTGTACAGACATTTTTTGTATTCGTGTGAACAGAAACCCTTTGATGAAGTGTTTTAGAGAGGGTGAAGTATAGATGCTAACCAATTCTACATATATTCTAATGCAGACCCAATACTGTCCCTAATGAAGATGATGCCAAACTCTTTCCTGTTCCAGTGGGCCTAGGATTAAGCCATGAAAATGCTTGGTGTGCCACCTTCTTAATCTCAGAAACAAATGACAACAATGCTCTCACATACCCAGGCAGAAAACTTATGACATTCAGAGCATCTGCAAATGGAATGGCTGTGTTTGCACATGCTCTTTTGTCTAGGCTGCCTGTTCCTATTTCAATCAAGTTCCACAATGTCCTCTCTTTTCTCTAGCTCTTAGACATTTGCTATCACCAAGAGAAAAGAGCAGCTTGACACTTCCTAAGCAGGGATGTAAGTTGCTATCTGTTGAAATGCCCAAAATTTATGATGGCAAACAAAGGCAACTCCCACTGCTTGCAAAACTCATCCACCCTTTCCTGCTGGCCAAACTAGTACTGCCCATGCCAAGAACAAGTAACACAAATTCCTGTGATATGTAGCACGTGTCCCATGTTGCCTTCATGTACTGTTGCCCCTCAAACACTCATATCAGGATGCAGAAAATAACAGACACTGGTATGCATTCATGCTTGCACATGTGTATATGTGTAACTCTGTGTGTTTATACTAACAAATGAACTCATTTGTAGATGAAAGGTAATCAGCAATACCATGACGTCATGGGAGCCTGTAAAAGTACATCAGTCTGGACTCTGTGCCTTGATCTGAAGTCTCACATTACTGACAATAACATTTCTGGTGTAATCATGCATATACTTCTTATTCCTCTGGCCAGGATGAAGCTGTAGGAGCTAATGTATTCTGAGTCAGACCAACTGCCGCTCATGAAGGGAAAAAAAGACTTGCTTGAGTAACTGTAATAATTGGAAAATTATTTTGATAGCCTGAAACAATCTAATATATTACAGAATTTTATTAAAATAATATCAAATCAAATTAACTGCTATTCCATAATGAATTAGGTAACAAGGTAGGCAGATATTAATCGGCCTTGGCTCCCAGGCAGGGGAGCCAGGAATTTATTAGCTCTTGCGGCTTGTGTGAGAGTGAAGACAGAAATCAGTATCACAGGCTACAAGGGAAGCCCCTGAGACAGCTGAGCTTTTACTTTTTTCTCACTTTCACTTCATAATCCATCATTAAACACTTGTATTTCTTTTATGTGGGGTCTTATGAAATTTTTAATTTTTTAATTGCTTTGTGATTTAATAATGAGGATTTTTTTGTGCATGTGTGTGTGCCCATAGCGTGTAACTCAGCTGCCAATATTAGAATTAACTCACCTTTGTCCACTTATGGCTAACCTTTATGAAATAAAGAAGTCAATTTACAACTTGACTGATTACCAGCAGGACAGCCCAGTTCATAGGCATTGTGGCATCAATAAGCGGGTTTAACTGGCTGCTGAACCTATCCTATCCTATCCTATCCTATCCTATCCTATCCTATCCTATCCTATCCTATCCTATCTTATCTGGAAGGGGAGATGGAGGAACAGTGGGCAGGAAGTACGGAAGAGGGGGAGAAATAGAATATGGTGTCCTCCAGTGAGACGTTAGTAGTAGTTGCAGTACATAGGAAATGATGAGGGTGTGCCTTGTTCATTCTTTTCTGTTGGCATTGCAATTTGCTATGGTCAGTGTTAACTTTATTTCATGCTTCTTTGTGCTGTCTTCTGCTAATTCCTGGCTGTGGGATCTCCCTAGCATCTAGCAAGAGTAGCAGAGATCTGGAATCTGACTTTTTGTCCTGGGTTCCTGTTTTTACAGAGATAGATTCCCCCTTATCCTGAACCAAGACAGGTGAAGTTACAAATCACACCAGCACTAGCAAGAAAGACAGTTTTTTGATTCAAAAAATCTCACGAGAAAAACAACTTTTGGAGCTGGAGCTTATTGAATCATGACAATAAGTGAATCTAGAGTGGTGTGTTCTCAGGAGGTTGTTGATCTGGGTAGCTGATGGAATAACATAATTGATATGATAACAGGGATAGTAGCAGCAGGTAAACTGAGGAAAAGAAAACTGTCAGTAAAATTAGACCATTGTTTTTCGAATAAGCTGATTTGGCATCCTAGATTTGGAGAACAGGTGAGGAAATGAAGGTGAGAGGAGGCAATTCTGTCTCTCATATATCTTCTGGATATTGGTGTCAAGAGCTGGAGGAGCATATCTGGTCTGTATCCTGGCCCAAAAGAGAACTGAGGTTTGTACGGGGACCTCTCAGTCAAAAGGAGGATACAAAGTTGGTGTAGCACTTTCATTCGACATTTTAAAAAGTGTGTCTAGTTTTGATTTTTGTATATTTAGAGGCCAAAAGTGACCAGGGTTGCTTGCAGCTTCCAGAAGTTCTGTCTCTGAGCATGTCATCTGGAGTAATTTTTGTGGTTCTGCTTGGGAGGAGGAGAAAGTGACACTGGTGCTATTCTGAAACACAAGCTTTATGTGTCCCACCCCATCTTTCTTTCTGCAGTTTCTCTTATAATGCTGGTTTGTGCTGACTTTGCTTCATAAACAATAGGCGTTCCTAGCACTGATGTTTTCTGTTCCCTTCTTGGTTTGTGTCTGTGGGAAGAAAAATTAAACAGAGTAGATCAGAAAAACAGAAACCTTCAGTGCCCCTTTCCAGACATGGCACAAACTTGATTTTGTAGTGGCTAATAGGATACATGAGACCAATGAAATCTGTATAACAGAGCAGCACCAGACCTATCCATTACACCTCTCCCAGGCATATTGCCTAGACACTGGTCAGATGCCTTAAGTTCTTGTGTTATTGCCGTCATGTTTTCTCCTTGATTACCTCCTGTCCTTCTTTCCTTCACTTGTGATTTTTGTTTGTACATGGAATTTCTTGAGCATCCCAGGCAAAGTCAAGGGAATGTGGAGGAGAAGTAGTAGAAGTACCTGTCCATCTGGCAAGAGATGGGCAATAGAAGGTAAATTCATCGTCTATGAGCCAGCCATTTAACCATTCAATATGTCTATTAGGAGAACATATTGCTGTTCAAGTACTTGTTTTAGAGGTAATTTAGACCCTTTTCAGTCAAAACTTACATTTGCTCTTGCTAGAATAGCATAATTGTGAGCAGGAGTGTGCCTGGATAAGGTTGAAGTAAAACATATCCAGTTTGGGAAACACTCACTGATGGATGAAAATGTGTATCTGCTGTAGCTGCAGTCTTTCAATAGAGGGAAAGAAAGGATAACAGGTTCTTAAGAGAACATGTTTTTTGATGTTAGTGAAACACTGCATACTCACTTCAGGCCTTTGAACTGAAAGCCAAGCTATTACCCCGGATGAGAAATCCATTTTTTGTCCTGATAAATATAGGCACGGGGTTTTACTCTAACAGCTGCTGTTGTTCAAATTTAAAGGCAATTCTAAAGAAAAACACCTTCTGGCATTACAACTGTCTTTGGAATTCCAGTACATAAAACAAATGGAAGAACATGCCTCTTTGTTGATATAGGATGTTCGATGTGTGTTCTAGCAATGTCATTTATTTGCCTTGCTATTGCTGTTTGGCTGCTGGACTTTCACAGTTGTCATTTCTGGACCTGATGAGCTTCACCTACATAAAGAAGATTACGCAAAGAATGGTTCTCTGGTAGGCTGAGGACACAGATGCTTAAAATTCTTTACCCTACCACCTGCATCTTACAAGCCATAGCTCTAAGCTTAAAGCCATGATGTAAGTACTACGTGGACTGGAGAGCAGGGCTGGTGGAAGATGCTGGAAGTTGCCTACACATTGAAGCTGATACAGTCCACCGCTGTACTGGGGAGCATGTTTGGGAAAGCTCCACTGGGAGACCCTGGGGTGTCTTGTCTCTTAGTTTACTCAAAAGTTTCAGGCTAGCCCCATTCAGCTTGTGGCCACGTAGCTGAAACCTGGAGCCTCAAGAGCTACAGGATGCAAAACTGTCACCTGAATACTCCTAGCTCTCAGGTAGCTCCCCATCTTGCATTCAAGAGATACCTGTACATATTCTGAGGCATTAAATGCTCACACTTTGGAGGTGAAGAAACACGTGAGACTTTTATTTTTCATGTATTGCACATAAATAGATCCAAAATGAAATTAACAACTCCCTGGTTGATAATTACTTTGAAGGGAATGAGCTCTGATTTATACAAGCCCGATGGTTAGGGAGATAAATAAGAGACCTTAAATTAAGAATGAGGGGAGTAAAGGTCAAATGCATAATGGTTGAGATGCATGTGAGAACAAATTGGCTTTTTGTTTGTAACTTGTTATATCTTGAGTTTTAAAACTCATAGTATGGTTGCGTGAAATGGAATATTTTCATTAAATATCATATCATTGATTGCAATGATCTACAACTGAGAGTAGTAGGCACTGATTAAAACTAGTTAATGAAGATTTTAGTTCTTGCCATCTCCTTCCAAAAGTTAAGAGACAATTTAGATGTTCCTTCTTTGGGAGCTACACGAAGGTGAGAAGGTTTGTTTCAGCCTGATGGGGATGAAAGAATAACAGAAGGCTTCTAGGGATTAGTGATGGAGATTTTGGAGGCATCTGACTGGGGATCTGAATGTGTTAACTCTCCCAGGGCCCAGAAAATTGAAGTCTGGACTGGGCTCAAATCATGTTTCACATAATTCTTTCTATCAATTAGAGTTCTGTGTTTCTAACCCTTTTAAGCTCTCTTTGGGGTTTAGCATGAATTTAAATGCAATAATTCACCAGACACTATCTAAACAAACTTCTCAATTCTTGCCCTTTGTATTTCACTTCTAACTTACCTCATCCTGTTTTTTGCACAAAGCATCCAGGTCACAAATGCAACTTCTACACAGAATATTAAAACTCTTTTCAAATACAGCCAGATGGATGACTGAAGGATAAGGCAAAATATATAAAACTCATTGATACTGGTGTGGAATGTCACCAGTTCCAAAATTTCTGAAGCTTCTTCCTCTTTGCTTCTGATTTATTATCCCATTTGATACAAGTAATTTCAAGATGGTTCCTATTACACATAATCAAAAAACACCATCACAGTTGATAAGTCCTCTATGCAAAATAAGCCACAAAGCACTGAGCTGCTGCATACAAAACAGTACAAACACCCTCTCAGTTGTAGACCCCCAGCTGCAATTATTAAGCCACATGCAAATAGACTTAATTGCACAAATACCATTTTATCACAGCTGGACTGAGCACATAAGAAAAGCAATCACTAAGCTGTGGCAGTGGAGAGATCTGAAGATGTTAGCACTAACAGATCTTTCACATCTTGGGTGTGTTGCACCTTCCATGTTAAAAGGCCTCCAATTACCAGTTTGCTTATCTGTTCAAGCATTTGAACAGTCAGCAGAGGTAGACAGATGTTAAAAGTTAGGGAGTTATTTAGGTGTTCTGGAGGCTGTAGGACCTTCTGCTGTAGAGCATGCCTGCCCTGGATATTGTTGTTGTATGCTGCCAATGGCCATTTTGTTTGCCTTCTGCAAGTTGCAGGCTTACATCAAGATAATGAAGCGGATATACTATGCTTGACTGATGCATCTCCATAAAGGGATAGTGCTTTAAATATAAGAGTCTGAATTCTCACTTACATTGAGGCCATTTTACATCACTCTGACAGGCGTAAGAGGTCTTTCAAGTGGGTGTAGCAGTAACTTATGGCCCATTTACACAGCCAGATCAGTGTGAAGTGACCTTCATGTAAATGACAACCAGGCCCCGAATTGTTAAGTTACTTTTTTTAAAGATCCAAGTTGGCCAAGGATGCTTTAAGAGGGGAAGTGTTTTTCTTTCTTTTTTTTTTCTTCTCAAATTAGTCAAATGAGGTTGATCTCTTTAAAGGATAGAAGAGTTCACCACGGCTCCAGAAAAACATCAAGTATGAGAGCCTAGATTATGTCAGAAGACATGCAGCAGCCCACGCATTAGACTTGAAATCTGTGCTCGCACCTGCCCCGACTCATTTTTTTTCCCTTTGCATTTATTGAGATGACACAATGTCAACAGAATTCTGCAAACTTTATGACAAAATTGTGACAGATCTGCAATGGCAGAATGACTTATGGAAATGTTGAAGTGGCTTCTCAATCAAGCCTCAGGATAGCTTGTGACTCCATTGTCTTAGAGGTCAGAAGTCAGACTCCACCAAGAAGAGACATCACTTGATTCTGGTCCAATTTCCTGCCATATGCTGGAGGTAGGAGGGGGAAATCAAGGCTTTTAATTACTCAATCCCTGTGTTTTCTCATCTGCATTCCCCAAGCTAAAAATATTTTCCATAGCATACTCCATTGTTTGCAATGTGGTCTGATAAGTTTCTAAAATGCTTAAGCTCTGATTCCTTATGTTCTTGACTCTTTTTAAACCATGTACCATTGCCCAGAACAAAATAATAGACTGTCATGGGCATAAGCAGGTAGGTAATACTGGACTGATAGCATCTCACTTCCAGTTCTTATCTGTGGAAATAAATTCACAGATTATGAAAGAATGTTGGGTCAAACCTGTTGCACATTGTAAATTGGACAGCTTGGGTTGTCGCATGGATGGGTGGCCAGAGGCTACTTACTTGTAGTGCCTTGCTTGCCCCACTGGAGAAGGTCACTTCATTTCCATCATCTTTAGTAGAATTTCTCTTGCTTTTTCAGATGTACTTTTAAATATGATTTTCCTGAAGTGGGAAATATGCATTCCAAAAAACAACCAGTTGAAAAAGCAAGAATTGAGAAACCGCTTTTTTATTCCATATATCCTTTAAATTCTGTATAAAAACACAGTTGGAAAGCTCCAACATATTGAGAACACAAACCTACCATTCAGTGAGACTGGCAAGAAGGAGACACTGAGTCCAGTGCTCTGGACTCTGCTTTATGTCTATTTTAAATACTGTGTTCAGGGTCACAATCTAACTCTAGTGAGCACTCCACGGACTACAATGGCCCTCGGGCAGTTCCTATCACTGCAAGCAGCTGCAGTCGTACCCTTCAGAAAGGCTAAACCTATCTGCCACAGGAGCAAGATTTAGGAGAGTCATAGGTAGGAAAAAAGTCACATGTTAAGAAACAGCCTAAATTTCTTTCTCAAGTCCTAAATCTCTGACAGTGCAAATGATACTTACCCACTGGAGAACATCTGCAGCTTTTTGTAACAGCATTTTGGTCATAGGAGAAATCTTGTCCTGGGCTAACAGGTGTTAATTAATTTCTTCTTTCTAGAGTATTTTTCTCATTGCAATTATCAAGTCCCTCTCACCTTTTCAGACTTGGATTCGCAACCTTTCTAATATGACTTCTCCAAAAACCAAATAGAAAATCCTCTTGTGAGAATTAGAAACTATCAGTCCTCATAGCAGCAAAACAGGGATGAGATGCTCAACAGTGCAACTGAGCTACCAATGAGAGATGGAGGTGAGACAGATGGACAACTGCTGTAAGTTCACATTGTAATAATGGGCTCAGTAACAGAGACAAACCCAGCAAATCAGTCAAAAAAAAATATCTGCTCATCTGCCTGTTTCTGCCACTCCTGCACTTCAAACACATTATTGGATCTGAGGTACATTAAATATGATTCTACATTGAGTCCTGAATAGCTGAAGTATTTGGAGAGAGAGTCCAAGTTACCTATTTGTGCTGGCAACATTAGGAAATGCTCCTCCCTTTCCACTCCCAGCAACCTCAGTTCAACAGCAGTCTTGGCTGCAGAGATGAAGTGGAAGGAAAAACTGTGAGTATAACACATTTCAGTGACTTCCCTTGAAATGAAGCTCTTCACAGTTCAGTGAAAGAGCTTGAGGAAACTCAGATGCTTCTGCACAACTTTATTGTGGCAGGCAGGCACCATGACCACTGCTTGTTTATATTTAATGACTATAACATTATGGTACCATTTGTTTATTTAAAGATGAACTTCTCTGCTCAGTCAAACTTTAGACACATTATTTAAACATAAGCCAATTTGCCAATCATGTATCTGTGTCTGTTTTCCTCCATAAATAGTTAATAATTGAAGGTAAATGTTTGTAAACAAGACATTTTTTCCTCAACATTCATTTTCTTCTCCTGCTCATTCATACTAAGAGATCTTTTTCAGCTTCTGGTTTTAATATTTTATTTTGGAATTTCTTATTTTCTTTGGGAATGTCCATGACCAAACATCTCAATGGATGGATGACAAGCATTCAGCATGAATCATATAGAAGAAGAGAGACCAGGCCAAGAAGGAAAACATTTACACACAAACTCAGTCTTCTGGGATGGCTGAAAAACTTAATTAAAAAAAAGAACAAAATAATCCACTTTTCAGACAGTGTCAGAATGGGAAGTAATAGAGTGCTGAACCATTTTTTTTTAAACTCAGTAACTGGTCAGGATAAACAAATGAGATTTACTTCAGCTGGCTAAAATTCATTAGAACTCTACCTGTTTCTCTTCACTCTGATTTTAGCATTCACTAGGAATACATTGGTTTTCCCAGATAATACATATTCTAATTTAGTTGTAGGGTCTTGGAGCCTACTGTTTCTCTCTTCAACTCTACTGAAGAAGTGCTGTAAGTCTGGTTAGTGATACAATAGGAAAAATGAAACAGGGTACTGAAAATCTTATTCCAAAATGAGACTGAAAACTAGAATTTTCAGTATATTTTTTAGTATATCAACACATTTCTTCTCATCTAATGTGAACTGGAGATATTTAGACAATTTTGTTGGATGTGGAAGACTGTGTTCAGGTCCCTGCTCTGAAACACTTTGAACTGAGATTTATTAAATATTCATTGTGAAAGACAAAGTCGAGCAGAGCAAGGATTTGAATCTGCCATTCCTTCATCCCATAAGAATATCCTGCCCTTGCCAATAGGTCCCCTACCTGCATGCACAGCCTTAGCTCTCTCCTTTTATAAGCACAAATACTCCATAGGATTGAGGTCTTGGTATCCTGCTGTTTGTCTTTTTGGACTGTTTGTCTTTCTTGATTTTTTCCCCCTTTCCTAAATAAGAATTTTGAAGCTGAAATAAAAATGTAGTTGGGTCAAAGGGAAGAAAGTGCCTGAAACATACCTGGATTTCCATAGAAATATTGGACTTTCATTCTAGTTTTGACGAAGCTTAAAAGTTAATATTCAACGCATTAGTAAAGTTTTCACCATTCCTTTCCTGCATGCCTGAAACAGATTTTCAGTGTATGGAAAAGGATTCCAAAAGTTACTTATTTTTGACAATATTCATGGTGTCTGGAGCCTGGTAAAAGTAAAGGTTTTCAACAACAAAAATGTGCATATCACTTTACTTTTAAAGATGTTACTGCAGAGAAGACACTGTTTTAAATTGCTTGCTGTTGGGGACAATATAATATGAGGGTGGATTCATTAATTCATTTCCTTTCAGCACATTGCTCTTTTTAAATATATCATTTCCGGGTCTGTTCTTTGAGGACCTTATGTGCCATGGACTCCAATTGCTGATGTATTGTTTTTTTTCTTGAAAGGTGCTGTGTATTTTTAATTTTGTTACGCTCTGATTGGACAAGCGGTACATTTTAATACCAAACTGCTAGGGTCAGCAAACATTGAAGAGTAGTTGCTACATCTTTTCTTTTTGTTTCACCAAGTGCAGAAACACTGCAGAATTCATAGCATTATAATATAGACAAAAATAAGGATGAAAATCCTTCCTAACTTGCAGGGATTCCAGTCATATTCTGGATATATGAATTTTCTGTTATGAATGGCTACTGCACCTTTTTCCTTCAGAAGGGTGGCCACATGAACTGGACCTACCTGCTGCACTTTCAGGTCGAATATGTATATCCAAAATGAAAGCCTCTGTCAACTCACTTTCTATGTTTCCTTGGTGACAGTGGTTCAATATTGGGCACCTAGGATAATCCAAAACATACTTATTTAAACATTTATTATTTTATCACAGAATCACAGAATATTAGGAGTTGGAAGGGACCTTGAAAGATCATCTAGTCCAACCCCCCTGCCACAGCAGGATTCCCTAGACCAGGTCAAACAGAAGCGCATCCAGACTGGTTTTGAATACCTCCAGAGAAGGAGACTCCACAACCTCTCTGGGTTGGTCTTTCCCAGGTGCAAGACTCGACACTTGGCCTTATTGAGTCTCATTAAATTCCTCCCTGCCCAACTCTCCAGCCTGTCTAAGTCTCGCTGAATGGCAGCACAACCCTCCGGTGTGTTAGCCACTCTACCCAGTTTAGTGTCATCAGCAAACTTGCTGAGAGCACTCTCTGTTCCCTCATCCAGGTTGTCAATGAATAGATTGAAAAGTACTCGTCCCACTACTGACCCCTGAGGGACTCCACTAGACACAGGCCTCCAGCTAGACTCCATCCCATTGACCACAACTCTCTGACTTCTGTCCTTCATCCAGTTCACAATCCACCTCACTACCCAATCAGCCAGACCATACTTCCTTTAAACACATTTTAAAACTATTCCTGCCGCCTCTTTATTAACTCTATGCTATCAATAGCTGAACTGGAAGGAGTTAATCACTCTTTCCTAATTTTCTTTTATAAATATGTGATTAGCCTGAATTATTAGGAAGGCACAATAGCTTTATTCTTCCTGTCAACTATGTGCAGAGAAGTCAGGATTAGTAATCTCCAGGGATCAGGAGCTGATTTGGTGGAGGCAGGCAGGAGGACAGCTAACTTTTGAACCTAAGAGGGCTTTGCTGGGCAAGGGTGACAGCTATAGCATCTTTAGCTTGGATTTGAATTTGAATTCTATCTACCAGTGCAGCAATGCTATGACTTGGCAATATGTTATATTAATCTTCATGACACAAATGTCGAGGGCTTTTTTTTACATGTCGTCAAAGAGATTTAGGTAATTAATGTTAAATTGATGATATAAAACCTCCATTCTATCTCCTTTACTAATTCTGATCTACTGTAAATAGACAGAAATATTCACAGGCCAAGAATCCTGATGCTGTTTGGGGGTTTTGATTTCTTTTCTATCATGAGTGTGAGGTCAATAGTTACCCTAAGATATTTGTCTCTGAATCTGAAATAGGTTTTATTGAAAACACATTGAAAAAATAGGGATGAGATCTGAATGCTTTCTCCTGCTGAGATGGCCATATACTATTTCATACTGCAGGCTTAAGTGAGAAAATGGGCCAATGTGTCAAAATTTATCAGCTTTTCAACACAGTTGTGGGCTATTAAATGTTTATGTAGCAGATGGGAACAGTGGAGAAATACAGTGCTTAGCATACTTGCCATGTTGGGCCAAGAAGAAAGGAAGTTATCCTGCCTTCCCCCTTTGCTACACTATGAACCTATGACCCTATGGCCCAGAGGCAAAAAAGTTACCTGCAAGGATGTCAGCAGTTTGGAAGAAGGAATTACAGTAAAGCACAAGCACTCTGCTCTGCAGAGATGGTTTTCTAAGTCCTTTAGATTTTTTGTCCATTTGGCTCAGTTTTGGAAAAAACCTCATGGAATTATTTTAGGTAGGATTAGGGCATAGAGATTTGTTATGGTTTGGATTAGAACAGAATTAATTCTGTTCAGTAACTGTATTTTCTAAAAGATATTCCACCACCACATACATAGCACTGTTATTAGTTATTCCCCCCCCACACACACACCTTGCCTGAGCTGTCCCTTTAAGAAACCTGAAATTCCTGAGTTGAGGACACTGCAAACCCCCCTCCGGGGGGCGGGGGGGGGAATGCTGGGTTTCTCCGGGGGACTTTTGTTGTTTGGAACCACGAGGAAGCTCCCTTCCTGCTGGGACTTTCGGCCGAGCTGCGTGCTGTCTGCCTGTGCTGAAACCTGCGGGTGCTATCTCACTGCTTTGGACTGCTTGTGCTGATTCCACTGGGAGCTGGCATCGGGACGGTTCAGTATCTTGGGTCCTGTACCTGTTTATATTTTGTTTCATTTATATCTGTTATTATTATTAAAGCAGTTTTTAGTTTTTAACTTCCAATCCAGTCTCTCCTTTACCTGCTGTGTGTGGGTGGCTGGCAGGAGCCCTTAAACCCACCACAAGATTAAATAAAAGGAGTAAATTAAATGAGTGTAAAATCACTCAGGATGGAATATTTAGAATGAACTTGCTGACAATGTAATGCAATAGGCCACAGAACTGATGAGAAATGCAAACTATGAAAATCGCATTTCTTGGAAAAATTCAGGTGAAAGGACATATCCAACAGGGAAAAGGATTCCTGTGCTGAACAGGAGCTCAGATCTAAAAAGAATTTCAATGGCCTTATGCCTGATACATATAATTTGTAAGGAACTGGGATCTGTTTTCCTCAACGGGAAAGAACTCAGAGAAAAACCTCTGCCTGAGTTTTTCAGTCAATTAGCATATTCTTTAATTAATGAATTAATGAATTAAATTAGAGAATTAAACTTGGGCAATTGGTTAGGATAGATAGCACTGTTGTAAATTTTACACTTTGGGGATCCTTTTGCTCTGGCCCTTTCCTTCCTAAATGATTGGTTAATAAATCTGACTAATGAAGCATGCAGATAAAAGGTAAAATTTTCAAATACATCTAATTGACTTAGACTCCAAAGCCAATGGGATTTATTGTCCTTAAGTCATTTAGACGCCTCTGGAACTTTTACTCATCTATTTCATTGTTAACATTGATAAAATAATGAACACTTAACAGTCCACAAAGGGAAAACAAAAAAGAAAAAGTAAAAATAAGATTACTTTATGGACTTCAGGAACTGAACTGACCACAGTAATAACTCCACAGATCTTGTGGTTAAAAATTGCTTAAGAGCTCCTGGCAGTTTACTCCAAATATGCATCAGAAAACAAATGACTAAACTGGTGCTGTACTGATACATGATGTTATCATCTCAGACTGAATCTTTGTGTCATTTTCCACAAGCCTCTGCTGCTGGACAGGCAGTTCCTAAGTCAATGGTCTGTCTTATTGTCTGTCCATAAAGTTCAATATAGATTGTTTACACCTTTGAGGTGTTAATTTTCTTTTGAACAATGTGTTTCAAGGTTGTTCCTGGGGAACCACTTTATTCCCTTCAGTTGCCTTCTTTGTAATTTCTAAAGAAACTGATGAACTACCTCTTGTTTTATACCTCTCTAAGGACTAAAAACCGAGTTTTTGTTACACCATTGAAGGGTGCACTAGCCGGTGTGCTCCGCCATGTTGTGTAGTGCAGCCCCTTTCACACCAAGTGATCTCTCACTAGGCCAGTCCCAGGTAATCACCTCGGTTTGTAGGAAAGTAAACGTAAACTAACTAAATGTTTAACGAGTACACGACAATCCAGGCAGCATAGACCATGCAGCAGAAGTACACATTACTATAGGTGCAACACGGAGAGTGAGGCAACCATGAAATGAGAAAGCCTCCAGGAGCAGGACTTGGAGGTTAAACAGTGGAAAAATTTCTTGGTTTACCATGTTTAGCTTCAGAAGTTATTCATAAATTCACTGTGTTTTCAGCCTTGTTTTCAAATTGTAGGTTTTATTATGACAACAGTAGTATTGTTAATTATACTGCCAAAAAAAAAAAAGCCATGCAGAAAGATGACTTCCAGAAGTTCAGCTTCTTTGGATTGTGCGCGGCTGCTCAGAGTCCTTCACAAATCTTCAGAAGATATTGACATTGGACTAATGCATTAGCTTCAGTTTAAGTGGCCTTGAAAGGCTCTTTTTGACTCTAGTTGTATGCTTGTTTCAAGGTGGGAACTTTGAAAGAATAGAAAAGCTTGAGGCTAATGGCTGGTTTTCTGTTTTCATACTCATACTTTGTTTAAGATTAAATGGAGCAAATTCAGAGGTCTCATATTCAATTAGTTGACATTTCAAAATTTCCATGAGACTATTTGCTAACCTGGGTAAAAACTAGAAAATAAGATCAGGGGATAGAGTCCTTGGTAAAGAGAAGCTTTAACATTTTTATTAAGATGTTTAATTTTTAAAACCTTCTGTGTTCAGTGCTGTTGAGAGCAGTTACAATTTACATTATAACATCACCTCAGAAATGCAGTGCAATGATTCAGCTTCTGGAATAAGCCCACATTGTTTCTAACCTCCTTCTCGGATGAAAACATTTTTGACATTTGAGGACAACTTGCATGAAAGGCTTTATGCTACAGAATGTTGAGATAAG
Organism: Galbula dea; assembly: GCA_013399015.1. Lineage (NCBI taxonomy): Eukaryota > Metazoa > Chordata > Aves > Piciformes > Galbulidae > Galbula > Galbula dea. Next base: position 1,365,387 of record VWZX01009335.1, read on the forward strand.
CAGAGAAGAACTTCCTCATGTGAACCATAGGAGTTCCTTGCATTAATCACACTAATAAATAATAGACTGTACCTACTGATCTCTCCTTTGAAACAGACCTCCTTGTGCTCAAGTTAAAACTGGTATTGGATTCTTCCTTTTAAATTGTTCATTTGTTTTTTTATTTTATGAATAGCCAGCTGCTATTCATTCCTAACATTTGCAAGAACAGAAAAAGTAGGAAAATACTGCTTTTTAAGTGTTCTGTTTCCTTTCACTAAGTAAATGTCCAGCAAATTCCTAGTTGAAGAAAGCCTTATTCCACCACCTCCCCCTCGCCCTTTCCTCTATAAAGTGTGTGTGAATTGTGCTTCTAATTCTCTAAATACATGCCAACTCCACTATTTCCTTTCCATTGTATAGTTAGTTCCCGTTTTCAGGGGAACCTCCGTAATTGCTATTGGACCAATATACCATGGTCTCTGCTAAGAACCCAGTGACAATCAATGTCTTTTTATTTAAATTTGTTATAAGTTATGTTCTCCCTGTATATTTTGCTGGTGAGGACCAAAACCCTTCACAATGTATCTGAACTGACTTTCCTCCGAGTTGTGCCAAACAGCAGAGCAACCTTGGTTTACCTGGTCTCCCACGACAACAGACTTGATGGCAGCAAAAGAGATGGAGAGGCAGCTGAGCGTGACAGCCAACATCAAAGCGAGAATGCCACACCTTGATCCAGGCTTCACTCTACCTGCCAGGGCAAACTTATTAACATGACCACCCTGAGAATTCAAAGGAGCAAATGCACACAAGCACACAAACCCCAACCACTCACATTTAAAAACAAAACTAGAAGTCTAGACAGCTTTTCTTCAGTATTCATTGCTGTTGACCTAATTATTTGGATCCTGTTCTTTATCTTGCTCTTTTCAAAGAACAAGAAGAATAGTTAATTTCACTTAATAGAATAATTGAATGTCATAATTGTGGTGGTGTTTTGTTTTGTTTTGTTTTTTTACATCAACAATAATGTTTTAGTTAAACTGCCATCTCTTTCTGTAGAACTGCTAATGACCAGGCTGCTCACACAATGAATTAGTTAATTCTTTGTTTTCTTCCTGGACCATTTGGACTAACTTTAGCTGATGAAGATTTTGTGTACATGCATGTGCTGTAATGATTGGTTTTGTCTGTGATGTCCTGAGCTGCAAATCAAATCTCCTTTCCATTCATGGTTTGCCACATGCAAGAACTACAGAGAAGTAGAGAATAATTAAGATACGGATTTGTCTGAACAATCTGGGTTTTTTGAGATTAGACGGTTACGTTTGTCTGTGTTTAACCAACATTGCATATTAGAATAGTTCAAATTCTGGATAGTTTGAAATTTGTAGAGTATGAGCCTGTTTTGTTTTTGCAAAACTGAGGATTAACTGTGTGCAAGCCTTAGTCAACCAAATTGTACAGAATTTTGGGATGCATAATGCCATTTAAATTAATATAGTGAGCCCTCTCTCCTAGTTGAAAGGATGGATGACATTTTGATGACTTCAGTGGTAAAGTGGCTGTGAAAAGATCTGACTAGTACAAAGTGGAAGTTTTATAATAACTTTAACGAGCTCCACAATTTCTCACATTTATAGTGTCTTCCATCCTATAAATACCTAAGCACTTCACAACAATATAAAGCACCCATGAAAAGCAGCTACCTCTAGGGCAGAAAGTGGCGACCTGCTGGCTCCCTGCATAGTATGTAGCAGTGAAATGAGAAAGAATAGCCAAGTAAACTGGATTATAAATTAGAAGTAAGTATTGCATTGTCTAAAGGAAATGTTTTGTCAAATACTGTACTTCTTTTTCACTCCCCTTTAAAAAAACCATTGTGAATGAAGAACATGTTCTGGTTATTAAATGATTTGTGTATCTCAGCCTTTCCCCAGCTGTGGTCTGGAGTACATTTATTAGTGGTTTGTGGAGACTTTCTGGTCAAAGTGGTGAGACAACTTCAGTTTTAAAATGGTGTTTGTAGCTTCATGCAGCCTCACTCAGGAGTTTTCTACTGCCTTAACTCCCACTAAGTAGTCCAGTGCCATATGGTATAGTAGGGAACAAGAGTGCTTAGAAATACTGGGGATATGAGGTGATTAGGAAACTTACTTTTTTCGTCAAAGCCAAACCTAAGACAATTCTGCAACTTGCATTACCAAATTCTGTGCAGCAGAGCATGCAGGCTGAAATGATGACCAACACTCAAAAAGAAAAAAAACAAAACTATATAATATTCTGGTGTGGAAAGAACATCCCTGTTAAAAAGGAATTGGTGATCACAAACTGACTCCTAAATCCTTATTTGGTTTTACTTGGATTTGGTCTGACCCCAACAGGGGTTTCCCCAAACAGGAGAAACAAAAAGGAGGAGAAAAGGAGAATAAGAGAAGATACAATTTATTTTTACCAGAATTACATCTGTTCATTTTAAGCTATTTTATTCAACTTTGCCTCAATGTTCTTCCACAAAGGATTATAAATGGGGATTGTGACATTGAAAGAAGATATTGTTCATGACAAATTCCTTATTTATAACTGTTGAGCAGTGTAAATGTGTTTACAACCATGAAGCTGTCAAATAAATATATTTTGGTCTAAAACTTAGCCCAAGCTAGGTCAGAACTGAATGTCCTTATGCAGAAGGTGTACTTTGAAAGTCCATAGCTAAGATGAGACAGGACAAGCTCCTCTAAAGAAAAATCCCAAAATGTGGCAAGAAGAGGTCAGCCCAGAACAGGGGGTTAAATTCCATTTCTTATCTTGTCTTTAGGAGGAACCAAAACCAAATGGAATTACCGTGAAATTCAATTATATTCTAGTTTTGTTAATCTGGCTCAAAATTTCAAGACAGACCAAAGATTTTTGCTTAATTGGTTCCAAACACCTCACGCTGTCAGTTTCTAGTACGAACCTGGTGAAATCAGTCAATCTCCGTGGGATAGAAATTAGGAGGCTCATGTGTGCGTATTAGTCATATGAGTGTGAAATTTTGGGCTGTGTCCTGAAACAATAGTAACATCATTTTATTCACCTACCCATGAGATGAATGTTGTAAGTGAGGAAGTACAACAACTGCTCTGGAATTTTCTGGTCCTGTTTGGTCACATATCTGCATTTATTTGCTTGCTATTTAATATCTTTTGCATGCTAATTTTACATGATGACTTCCAGGGTGATTAGCATGCCTTTTTAGCTGTGTATTCTCTCCAAATTTCATTGCACGCTTCGAACATAGATAATATGTAAATATTTCTTTTCTGCAGTGGTTTCCACTGTGTGTTCTTTGGATTTAGCTGTTCTATGAAGTAAATAGTGGAACAGGTTGAACACTTCATAAAAAATAATTCATCCAGCAAATTCAGCTCTCCTGTAAATGTAATGCATACAAGCTGATTGCGATTTTCCCAAATTAGTTCATTATTTGTAATTGTCTGCTGAATTATTTTTGTGAACAAACTGTACCCTATGAATTATCTGTAATTTGAACACTATGATTATTTACTTTAAGTTATTCCTTGTGTGACTGTTCACCTGGTTTTATTTCTGGTCCCTTATTGGATAGGCTAACTTTGAGAAATAGGTGCTTTGAATGGATTTTTCACTCAAGAGTTTAGTGTGAAGAAGATTAAATGTCTCTAGAAAAATCATGCGAAAGACCAGTTCTAAGGAGGGAGGGAGGGAGGAAAGGGAGGAAGAAGAAAGGGAGGGAGGGAAGAAGCAGGGAAGGAAGAAATTAAGGAAGGAAGGAAAATATATCTTAAAATAACTTTTAACTTTCTTAAAATAACTTTGTATTGAGACAGATATATACATCTGAAAACAAATCCCTTCAATTAATGTTTTACTGTGCTCAGTGGTGCTTCATACTATTCAAATCAATGTATATGAAAATTACAGTAGCTTTTTGAGGCCTCATCTGGTATGATACCTAGTCAACAATATGGGCTTTGCCAAGAACAAGAGATCTATAGGGAGCCATTGTGCACACATACTCAGGTCTTCTTGTGTCATGCAGACCACTAGACCATTACAAACCACCTCTTCATGGAATTAAATATTACCTTAAAAGCTCTACTTGGTTTTGAAAAGGAGAGGGGGTTTACCCTCAAGTGGAAAGAAAGTAAAAATTTGGGAAGAAATTATCTGACTGAAGTGACACAGTTGATCACTGGCCATACTGCTGACAAATTCTAGCCTCCCATTTTCCTAGGCTGGTGCCATATCCATAAGCAACCACCATCCGTGTTCAGTCAGTGCATGTTTCTAAGGCCATATGAGAAGCTGGGGACCATGTCTGACCCATTTAATTCTTGATGTCTATTGACAGGAATTGCTGTTGCATTCTTCAAACTCTGCACATAATGGCAATCTGCACACTTTAATGCATCTGCCAAGCACATGGGTTGAATATGTTAATCTTCATTTTATGTACCTTCTTCACTCAACCACCACTCCTTACAGTCACAGTGTGTGTACGTGTCAGGTGTCCATGTGTGGGGCATTGCACCAAGTGCCTTTGCCAACATACCTACAGGAAGAAATTTAACTTCTGATCTTGATTATCTGGCTGGGCTTAATATGAGCACCTGTGCTAGAAACTACATCAAGGGCACAGTAATGAATCTTCTATTCAATACTGACCTGGCCAAACATTTCTTTCTCTGTCTCAGGCAGCATAAGGTAAAGATGACTTCTGGCACTACAAGTTTTTTCTCTTTCCTTGTACCAAGACACACCTTAAAGAAATGAAAACTCAGTAATTAAATAGGTATGCACACACACACATATATACCTCACGCCAATAATATCCTAACTCTAGCCACTCTGGGGCCAGATTCACATGAAGTGGGCACCAGATTTAGACCTGGAAGCATGTCTAATTCTGTGAAGTCACAGGCATATTCATTTCCTGGTTTTAACACGCTCGTATGGCATGTAAAGTTTTGAAAAGTTAGGCTGAAAAGATCATAAGCCATGCTGTTAACATGTGTGAGATTTTGTATCTGTTTGCAAAGAGCTGAGATCCTCAAATGGCAAGTGCTATGTAAGTCTTATGTATTAGTATTTGCAATATTATTATTATTCAATTATATATTAATCACTTACATGAATGCAATAAGATTTTACTTTAAGTTTCTGACTTCCTTTCCTATGCTTTTAGTTAATCTCTACAAGATACGATTGTATTTGTTTGAAACAGATCTATAATAATGCATCTAAACACAGAACTTTGTTTTTAATCTGTTGCTGATATTATGTTTTTTTTTTTAATAAGAGAAAGCCCTTCTTCATTCAGAAGTGAGACCAAAGCTGAAAATAAGCTGTCAAACACATTCAAAGCTATAGCCTAACTCACTCTGTGAGGGTGTGTGCACCCTCCTTGAGACACTGGGGAGGAAGAGGTTAACCCTTAAGCTGGCTAGAAAAGGGACTGCAGTTGTCTTTCCAGCCTGTAGGAATTAGGGGAGCTGTGGGGAGCTAATTGCTTCCTACACACACCCTTCTGCACAGCATAAAAGGAGTGTGTTGTCAGGGCTTTGGCTTGGCAAGAGAATGAGAAAGGATAAAAGCTGGGTCCGGTGTTAGAGCCAGATCTGAGCAAGGCAATATCTTACTCTCTGGTGCTTGCCTGATGTGGGTGCTGCTTAGGCTGCGTACCAGCAAGCTATCCTTATGTGAGGGTGGTAATAGCTGCTGCTGAAAAGGGAAATCTCTTATTTGCTCTTGGACTTTGAAACAAGGTATTTTTCTTGGCAGATTTAACTTTCCAGAGTGATACTCTTTACAAACTGTTGTGATTTTGTAGTGTCCCTTGCAATTGATGTATCAACACTTCACACTATGTACATAAATGCATTTTAGAGCACCCGTGTTTAGTCAGGGCAGGAGGGATCCTAAATTATGGGAACCAAGCAGGCAGGTAGTAAGAGGTGCTGGTGGTATGTATATAGAGAACTGGGTTCTTCAGGCTTTTTGTTGTTGTAAGGAAGCTTTCAGTGAAGAATATTGATATTAAAAAAAACCCATTCTGGTTTCCTTAAAATCAAATATGTTGCAGAGCTACAATTTTTTATTCTGCTTTCACTCACACCCCCCACTTTAGTGCTAGGGAGTAGCACTGGAGTCCAAAATCCAATGTTTTCTGTTTATCCTCTCTATAAGTTTAACATTACTCATGTTGGCTGGTGGATATTCTTTGAATTTAAGTTGCAGCGATGATTCTAGGGAAAAGAATAATGTGTGTCAGGACCTGACTGACATAACCTGGCTAGTACCTGATTTGTTTGATGCAAGGCAGCTGATTCCTGTGCTGCTCTGTAAGTGGCCATTGGGGCTGACCACATCTTTGTCCAGAGACCCTGGCACGCTGGTGTGAAAAGAGCATCTCTTGTGCCACTGTGGAGGTTGTGCTTTGCTAATCTATCTCCTCAAAGAATAGGGTTTCGTGTACCTCTTGGGCCTTGACATGCCTGTTCAGGGGGTAGGATTTGGCCCTTAGTGAGCGGATTATCCGTTCCCTTGACATAACATAAAGCTCTAGGATTTACAGCTATATAAGAAAGTAATAATCTTGCTGGGATATGTGGGGAGTTACATACAGTATGTAAATCCCATCTTGAGATAGGAATATGTTCCTTTGAGAGTACAGCTGCAAGAGACCTGCATTATGAAACCTGAATCCATGTAAAATGGCCTGGTTTCATTACAAGCTTAAATCTTACTTTACATCAGTTGAAAGTTTTGCTATGGTTCATGAACATTTCAAAGCAAACCTGGGCCCAGGTTGAAATAATTCTTTTACTCCTCTATATCATGCAAACTTCATAGCACCGTGCAGTTTCAACATAAAACCAGACGAAATGCAAGGCCTTTCACTAAGTGTTTTGGTGCTTTTGTTTTTCTTTTTTTTTTGTGATGTTTGCCTATCTCAAAGTACAATTCAGCAGCAACAAATCGAGTGAAATCTTCGAGAAAATCTCTATAAAAACACTGTGATCCGAAACAGCCAAGTTCTGCACAGCTGCACTAAAGGGTAATGGGCAAGGCTTTAGCTGCTAAGCTTGATGCAGCCACTCTCACTGTCAGAAACAGACTGAAGGAATGCAACTCCTCTGGTTTCCATTTCTGCCTGAAGGGGAGCATAGCTCAGTGAACCCACAATGAGACTTGGGGGAAAGAAAAACGAAATTACATTTAAAGAAAGAAAAGAAGCCTTCTGCTTTTTTTAAACGATTGAGTGATGCTGATCTCTTCCACAGAACATAGATAAGGTTACAACAAGCCTTTCATTATAATCCTAATATTGAAAACGGCCCCCACCAAACTTTGCCAAGCCAAAAATCAAGCTGTCTGAAATTTCATAGGCAGCAGTTCAGACCAGAATCTCCCCTTCTGGCATATTTACTAAGGTGTATAAAGAGGAAAGGAGGAGGAAAACAGAGAAAGTATGCAGAGGGAAATAAGGTCCTGTAAAAGAATCAAGTTTACCCTACTACATGTGCTATGTTGTGCTGTTATCGCTATCTGAAGTTCTTAAATATAGTCTTCCAAATTCATTTTCTTTACAGACAAGCAAATGTTGAGCCTAATGAGATGTGGTGTGTATTATTAGGTTTGTTAAACAAGCTAGACAGAGGAAACAATGTGAACAGCAGGAGAATTTGCCCTCTGCCCTGGTCTTTGGTTGGGGTCAGTTCATAACACAGGTGACTCTCATTGGAGCCTGGAATCAGTGCTGTGCTTTGATTCTGGAGAACGGGGGTGGTCTTGTATGCTGTTTGAAAAACTCTTTCAGTTCTGATCTACATGTGCAAAGTTATTGTTTAGATCCAAGTTAGATTCTGCTTCCCTTTTCCACTGGAATCATGTCTGCAAGACACCAAGTATTTGTTACCGAGAGCAGAGAAATGCATTGAAGAGGATTTAGTGATAGGAGCAAGAAGATACATCATATTGTAGCAACACCAGTATTGCTGTCTCCAATGAGAATGGAAAACTTCAGTTTCCAGTTTGTCCTGAATGTGAAAATGGTAAAAATGTCAATAAGAAGTCATTGCTGTTACATGGCATCTTCACTCTTACTAGCATAGACACAAGAAATAAAGTATGACAGTGGATTGTGAAATTGCACAAGGCAAACTTGGATTTTTCCTGCTTTCACAGAAGAAATTCTAGGAGATCCACAACCTCAGAAATAGAGGAAAAAATTAAAACCATGCCAAGCCATTTTAAATTGGACTTCATGATAAACTGAGATTTGATATTCCTGGATAATTACTAATGAGAACACTTTCCCTTTAATTATCTTGTGGTCACCATTTCAAAGGTGATTAAAGCTATTCTTCACTAGATGTGGTTATAGATCTAATGCAAACCTGGTCTTTCTTGTGGTTTTATCACAGCAATTAAATCTGGCTTGCACACAGACTTTGTGTGGCATGAGGGATTTCACCAAGCAAAATGATTTTACCCTTCAGGCAATGTTAAATTTAGGAAAAATATAATTAATTATATCAGACAGGTATCTATTATACATCATGCACACATTTTTAGAGACCAGGGGGCCCACTTCTACTCTAAAGAGAAATAGTCATTCCTTCCAGCTCTGGTCTTAAGCACAGTAGCAACTGTTGCACGTTCAGACGTGTCTTAAGATCATCGTTTTTATTATCTGTAACAGGCAATCATTTGTTCTTTTAGAAGAAATAATATAAAATCCAAAGTTTTGAACTCAACTTCTCCCTTTCTTCTGAGCATTTCATGGCTCTTTGCTTTCTTTCTGATTGTATGCAGCAGTTATGTCTTGGAAATAATGCAGTGTTAGCCTATTATAGTTACAGGCTATATAATATGTTTCTATTTAGTTTTTATCTGCTGATTGTAAGATTACCTGATTGCATTTTATGTTTTCCCCCTGGACTACTTGATCGGTTTGTTGCTAACTTATCTAATATTGTACAATCCCTCAGCCCACAAAAATCTTCCAATTTAATTAGGGGTTTAGGCCTTCCAAAGACAAAAGGCTACATTTTCAACATGCAAGTAGGCACTCAAGACACCCATGTCAGTGGTACTGCATGCTATGAAAATGTCTTTCATCAGTGGATCTCAAAGCATTTAAAAAACATTTGCAAAGCATCAGGGAGAGAGAAATGTGTAGCCACTTTACAGATGCATGAACTGATAGGCTGTGTAAGTATAGATATACCATGCTAAACATCAAACTACTCTACCTTTGATTATATTAAAAAGATAATGTTTGAGATACATGGGTGAGATGGGCATTTTTATTGTTGGTGGGGTTCCTCCCTAATCTTTTGGATAGTTTATGTGTAGCAGAATACAGCTGGACTAAAAATGCTGAATCTTTATTCAAACATAATATGAAAACAAGGAGATAGAGCTAACTTTTCTTGTTTTACTCTCCTCTAAAATGCTCTATAGAAATTTATTAATCTATCTGATTAAGATAAAATAAAATAAAATATTGAAAGATGGACTTAAGGAAAAAATGGTGGTAGAGAACTATTTTTACAGCTGAATTATTGAAATAGAATGCTGTTTGGGAAAATAAGCTGTGAAATCTTACAGAGGTGTCACCAGTTTTCATCTGTATCTTCTTTTATTGTTTCTTTTCAAATTCAAAAGCCTTAGTTCTTGAAAGAGTCTTGGAAGTATTACAGCATTTGGAGCAGTGACATTGTAAAATATAGGGTACTAATCACAGAGTAGCTGTGCAACATACAGCTTTTTCTATCTGTCATATTTAATAACTAGACTATCATATCATTTGATTCTCATGTGCCAGAATCAGAGTCCTACCTCTCAACAGTTTGGAACCCAGACAAAAATAATATCACTCAGTCAATCTCATGACTCAAGTGACCTTGGCCTTTGATCCAGTCAGATCTTATTAGATCTTTAGAGGGTCAAGGTACACCTGCTTTCAGTACTTTAGTATTTTAGCATTTTAGCCTCAAGTGTTAAAGGGCTACGAAGGACACAGAATACTCAGAAGACAAGGCACTGCTTTGCTTTGTGTGCGTGTGTATGTATGCAGGCATGCACTTCTGCCTGGGGAGGTGGAGATGGTTAATGATTCAGTTTGTTCTTGAAAACTGAATTTAATCCAAAGCAAAATGACTTTTTTTTTTAATGTCTTACGAACAGCATACATATTTGAAAGTGTTGTTAATGAAAAATATTGCATTAAAAATGTTCTGGCAGTATCCATAGAGAAAGAGAGGCAACAGGGTAGAACAGGTATCATATACGTGAAGTGCATTAGCACTTAACAGCACACAAACTAGTTTTGCTATATGGGAAACAGCATGATCAGGTGCACGTCTGCCACATTAAAGGATTATGAGAAATGGGGAGAAAATAATACTTGATTCTGAATGCAAAAATATTCCAGTTTTTAAAGAAGCGTCTCTTGAAGCTATCATATTATGAAACATAATACTAAAAAATCTTCTTGATTTAGCAGTATAGAGACTATTAATACTTATGGCTGCTTAATTTCTCTTTCTGAAGTATGCAAGAAAGTTATATGCTGGAATGTAGGAGGTTTGGAGCATGTTCTTTTAGTCAGGAATGATGAGCAGCCAGAGGCACTGAAAATTACTGTTTTGTTGATAAAAACTCACTGAGCATTTTATTCCCAGTCATGAAGTATGGAATAAAGTTTTGATGATCAATGCTGACTTCTATTGGAAAGTTGTGCTGTGTATACACCAGGCTAATGTGTATGCATTGTAAGCTATAGAGATATTATTATCATACAGATCACTGTTTGCGAATGGGAAGCTTAGAAGGCTGTGAAGATAATTTCTCATGACAATTATTATGTACAGTAGGTGTAGAAATTGTTTGCCTGTGACCCTCAGTAATTGTTAGTGAGGCATGCCTGCACATCTATCAGGGAGAAAACAAGGACTCTTCATTTACAGAAATAGGATGGTTTTACTGAACTGTGTACACTGAAGTGTTCCTGAAGTTCCCTGTCCCAGACATGCTGCAGTGTGACTCCAAACAGCAGAGCATATTTTGCTTGCATGTTACAGAAAATGGTGATTTTCCCACCACAGGTAGAGACCAAGACATAGTGGTTTTATTCTATTTATACAAAATGGACCCTGCAGTATTATACAGAGCTTCTAATTTACAATTCACAGCCTACTGCTCTGGGTTCTAAGTAACTATATCTTCATTTCATAGATGGTATTCAGTAACAGGGAAAATGGTGTGAAAAGTTTCCTTCCAACTTCCACCTTCGGTGGTTTCCACCTGGGGCCCTTTATAAAAATCCCATCATATAGCAGTACTAATTTCACTAAACTCATGGGACACTTATTCTTGCAAAAGAAACTGCTTGTGTGAGCCAGAGTTTAGGAATTAAACATTTCATATTGCATTAACAAAGCAGAAGTGAACAGAAAGAAAGCTTACTGTAAAGAGGAGAGAAAAGGGAACCAATTATTTGTTCTTTTGTCCTGCTTTGGCTGCAGCTTTCCTTCCAGTGCTCTCTGTCATTTACTTTTTCTTTATTTTTCCCACTTGTGAAATGGAGGGAAATGATAAAGCTCATCCTGCACTGTACTAAGGGGCCTGTTGAACTTGGCTACACACTGTTTATATCACAGAGATGTTAAGGAGGTAAATATGTTCACATTTGTGAAGTCCTATAATGTATGAATTATCAGTTATGTTAACAATGATATTTTTATAAGACTAAGTAGAATAGGCTGCATTACCTACATAAGGACTTTGTGCAATTTTCTATCCACCTTCCTTCCCACACAGATGAAATACAGTGTCTTAAACAGACTTGAATAGTTAGGTTATTTAGTTCTGTAGGTAGGATGAAACATAGCAGTCCGAAGTATTGTGGCAGTCATTTTCTTCAAAGCCTGCATACTGTTCTTCCCACATCCATCATAGCCAATTAAAAGTGAATGCACTGGTATAAAATGAGTCTGCAATATTTTCTTTGCCTTGAAATATGTCAGATTTCTGTGCCACAAATGATAGCGTGAGTCTGGTGAACTGAATTCCTCTAAACTGTAGAGTTCTTTCTGGTTTTCCCTATCCATTTTATTTAAAGAATATAAAGCTGGAATAAAACATTTTTTTTTCTGCCAAAGTCTAGATCCTGACTAAACATCTTGGATTCCTTCAATTTCCTGCCCATCCCCAAATACCAGCTTTGTGCTCCCTACCGCTTTCATTCAGCCCCAGGCACTGTTTCCCTTTTCTTTGTAGCTCTAGATACTTTCACATTTTCCTAAAACCAACAATATTATTTCTTAAGGGTCAGGGCAAATAAGACACCAGATTCCTGTGGTCGCTTCTCTCATCCATCCTTTTTTCCTTTCTCACTAGTCTCGGGTGTGCTGGAACATTTCTGAGCATGGAATAGCAAGTGCAGTTAAGCAAGCAACACTGCTTTCTACAATGCAGTATGTGCACCCCCAGCTCTGAACAACAGAATCCTGCCTTGAAAGACACAGTTACAGCCAACTGCCAGATGTCCAGGGACATAGTTTGAGGTGTCATGTATTTGATTGGATTTAAAAAAAAACAGCATTCCTTCCTTTTATACTGGTCAAGAATATTCAGTGTCTGCACTGAAGGTTTTGTATTAATTAATAATTTCATATATTGTATCAATCACAGAACAGATGCAGTTAGATATGTAGGAACAAGGTCCTTGTAGAGGTGAAAATAAGAGGAGTGGTGACCTGGCTCTTTGACTTTGCGTGTATTGGTTACAAATTGAACAGTAAAACTTGCAAACAGACTCCTTCTTAGCTTTAACCTTGAAAGTGCTATTTCCTTAATAGGACTGTATGATTGAAACTGAATTTGTGGGCAAGACTGAGTATTTGCACTTCAAACATATTTCCCTGCTAAGGGAAAGGATCAGTAAACTGTATTTCTGCTAGTAATGGGAAATAGTTGTCTGTATTTCATTGTTGCAAGCAATATAGAGAATCTAATATTGTGAACTCAAAGATGTGGCTGTCTAGTGTTTGGAGGACTTTTCAGCTATGAATTTGATGACTTGGCTACAGCTTCTCCATGGTATATTATCAATATAAATAACCTAATCAATACATACACTCACTACTCTGCAATCCCAATACAACCTTTTCAGTAATCTGAGCTAGCCTTGACAAGACCTTATGCTGTTATCATGCTTCTGGCACTACTCTTTCTTAACATATTCTGGAGATGTCTGATGCTTTTACTGTTGATGTGGTGGCCACAGTGCACGTACAGACACTCCTGTCCTTGAGTGCCTTTTCATATAACCTGTGTTTCACCTAAATCATTCAGGACCCTGAGAATGGTTTCACCCAAACCTTGCTTCATCTCTAACCAGGAAATACAAAATCAACCTTGTTATCCTTGGAACCTACATAGGATTTGGTATAACATGAGAGGAACAGGTCATCTTCAAACTCATGCAAGAATGAAATGAATGGATCTAGCTTAGAGAAAATCTTGAGACTCTTAGAAGACAAACAGCTGACTCAAAATAGAAAGGAAACATACATGTTTTTATATCCTCTCTGACACAGAAACTCATTAAGGCTGAGATTATCTGTCCTTATATACGTGAGACTTCTCTGAAGACGTAAATTTGTGCTGAGATCAGTACCAGAACTAGGTCATAAGAAAAAATCTGAAAAGCCCTATTGATTGTTTACTACATTAGGAATGCAAAAAGAAAATATAGATTATGAATGATGCCTGGTATTCTAAAAAAACCCAAATGATAATACAGTTGTCAGATGCCTTCAAATTAAGTGTTTTCTCTGGTAGTCTAAGCATTTACCTAAGGCTTCTAAATTTATTTCCTCACCTGACTAGCCAAGTGACCTTTCTGAAATTATTTATATTGTCTTTGTATTTGTATTCAATTACTCAGCATAAATCAGAATGAGAATTCAAGGCCCCCTTCTGCTTTATCTTTATCAGTATGCAATGAGCTTTATTCAAAGTCTGCTGAAGGCAGCAGATGGGGCCCCAGTGACATTAGCTGACTTTGACTCAGACCATCATATGCACCACACCAAACTCTGGTCTTCTGCATGATGCATCCCATTTCAGCCGAGTAACAAGTCATATGTGTTTCATGTTCTGGTATACATGGGTGGAAAACAAAAAGGTTTGGAGGTGTCCCACATCCTTATTTTGGTACATAAAAGGCTGCTTGTGGCATTCAAAAAAGAAAAGCAAATGTTCTGATAGTAGCATGAATAAAGGATCCTGGTTTCTTATAGATGCATATCCTGTCTCACAGTGCTACATGTTTTACCCCCTGTAAAAACTTCAGATACACTTTGGACCTCCCATAACACCTCCTGCAGCAGTACCTTTAGATCTCGTAAGATCCCTCTTGCTTTGGTTCACTAATGATCTCTTTTTGGCCTATTAGATAACCAAAAGACAGTACTGTAATACAATAATGTACTACAACTAACACCAAGCTACAGAAGGAATTCTCTCCATGGAGAACTGATATGGTCTTTCTCCTCTGTTCAGGTGCTGAGAAAAGGAAAGAAAAGGAAAGGAAAGGAAAGAAAAGAAAAGAANCTAATTAATTTTGGGGCTTCTACCTGAACTGGGACGAAACAAGTATATCAGATTGGGAAGAAATTCATCACTGAAGGCTCAAAATCAGTGGATGATATAGGCAAAGAAACTGGTTGCTAGATTCAAAGTCATTATGAGGAGAAGAAACAGATGGTAAACATGCAATATGACTGCATAAAGTTGAGCATAGTCAATACCTCTATGTTTTCTTTCTTCTTTCATGGAAAGTCCTCAAAGTTAGATATGTTATGCTGTAGTTTAGTGCTTTTTTGGCAGATACCACCCTACAGTAGATGGGAAGATTTATTTTTTTAATACACAGATAACTTTTTGCAGTGGAGTCTGTAACATCAGAGGCTGTAACCTGTCTGCTGTGCCTATGTCACCATTTCTCTATATAAAACATTCATGTTTTAGCTGAGAAATGCACTAAAGATTTTCACATGATTAATGACACCCGTTGGGATTAATGAAGACTGGCTTCAGCCATGGGGTAACAGATGAATTTTCTGACCCTGATCCCTAGAAGTTCAGCAGACCTAGTAGGGAAAACCTTTATTCTGCGCTTCTCTTTGTGTCTCTTTAATGCAATGTGTATTTTTCCCTTGCAGTATATGAAGCCAGATGAATACAGTGTAAGATGTTCAGTTAAACTATGTTTTTGTGCCATTTGATATATTTCTATTTTTTTCTGAGTATACAACCTAAGGAGAAAATATGTCATCAGCCGTACTAAAACCATTGAAATATCTGGGAAAGAAATTGTCCTCGAGTCTCAACAAATCATCTTTTTACAGCATTACGTGTTAAGAATTCATTTAAGAAATGATCCCCAAGAGGCCTCATGTGAACACTGTGCCATCCTAATCTATCTTTTCCTGACTATTAGGTTGATAATGGGGATTCCTTTGCACAGTCATTATGCATTGTTGTCAGTCTTGAGCCAGTTTTATGACCTGTGTCCAAGATGTACTTTCATTCTCATTAAAGGCTTAAAATGATCCATTAATCTCTCCCTTTGTTTCTTCAATTTTTCTGGCTCCTTATAGAACTTTAAAATGTTGGTAATTCTTAGATGGCAGGGAACTCACATAGCTTGAACAGTGATCCATTCTTGGTTCAACAATGAGAGATTTTTATCTATTTCTGTTGTGAACACTAACTTTCAACAAGCAAATCCAATGCATCCAAATGACTGTGTTGAATCTTATCAGTAGCACTTATGGACCATTATAATGAAATCTCTCCCATGTTATACTGGCAGTGTACGTGTGTAGGGTGCACCCATGCATCTTAATTATTGTTATCTATTACAATGGATTCAAGTTGAAGCAGGGGAGGTTTAGTTTGGATATAAGGAGGAATTTCTTTACTGAAAGGAGTGGTGAAGTCTTGAATTGTCTGCCCAGGGAGGTGGTGAATTCACCATCCCTGGATGTGTTTAAGAAACATTTAGATGTGGTGTTTAGGGACATTGTTTAGTGGTATGATGATAGGTATGGTTGGACTTGATGATCTTAGAGGTCTCTTCCAACCCTTTGTGATTCTGTGATTCTGTGAATACGCAGTCAGTGTCCACAAAAATTGCATCATTTCTAGAAAGTAGGAAAGATATAGTCCCCATTCAGACTTACAAGAGAGATTTCTTGTTTTCTTGTATAGTGTGGACATTGAAAGGTTTAAAACAGCTTTCTCCTGCTCAACTCTTAAAGCTTTCCTAAGCAGAAAATGAAAGTCAGGTTTCATTAAAAAAAACCCCAACAAGCCAACCACTTTTGATGCACAGCACACTAAAAGAAATATGCAGTAATCATTTAAAAATCATAGAAAAAGGATCCTACATTGTATATTAGAAGTACTTGTTTTCATGAACTTAATCACACTATTCTATTCAAGACAGCACAATCAGTATAAGAATACAGCGAAGGAAAAGAAATCCAGGCAAATAACTTCTGTTACTAGTTCATATTCACCTGTCCTGGAAGTGTAGCGGTCTGGGTAAATGCAAGTAGACACTCAACCCTTGCCTTTTCCAGACTGATTGCTAGATATAACCTGCTGGTATTGGAATTAGAAACTGTCTGCACACTCTGCTCTCTGTTTGGCTGACAAAGTACTAACAGAGCAAATTGTAGGTTTTTTCACTTTTCAACATGGGCTGTCACCCCCTAAGTTTGTTGATATGGTGGCACTGGTTTGCACTGTCTCTATTACAGTTTTTTAAATAAATAGGGTGAAAGCGGATGTGTAGATGTTTTGCCACTCATGTCAGCTGTGTACTGATAGTTCTCCACTTCCCTACCATGCCTGATAGTTAGTTTGATCACTACCGAATGCCTAAACATTCTTCCTGCAGAGCTTGCTGTTTTATTAAACTGCTTCACTAGTATCATGAGTCTCTAAAGCTGGGTTATTTTCTCTTGAGAAAAGAAAAAAAGATCAGAGATGCACCTACCATAGCAGAAACTCCACTCTCCTTGGTAAAATTCTGTTCCTGTGTACATATCAAATTAATAAAGTTGTGATACCTGATGAAATATCTGAAAACCAGCTATTTCTGTTTATACATATTTCCATCAGTTTACATGTTAATAGACAAAATGAGTGTTCATGGCAATCATACTTAATCCTACTCTCAATGGATCAGATGTGAACTGTGGGAGGTTGGCCCACTCTTGCAGCTTCTGCTTTCCACCAATATTTGGAAATACACCAACTTTCCTGAAAAAAACCCCTCACTCCTTACAATATACTGCACACTTTCAGGCACCAGCTGTCTCCTAAAACATGTCACCAGTGGCCTGTTGCCGTGTCACCTTGTTATTCATCTATCAACCTTTTTCTACTCTTTGTTTGTCTCAGGTATTTTTAGTGTCCATCGCCATGGTTTCCCATACTTCTTAGTACTTTTCCCTTAGCTGTTTAGCAAGTGTAGCTTTTAACATTCCTGTGTTTTGATTAAATCTTCCTCATTTTCAGACCCCCACTGAAAGCAGTGGAATCATTTCTGTACATTTTAAGCAGTACTGGCTCACTCTCTTAGAACACGTAGTGATCTTTACTGTCAGTTTTAACTACTTTGGATTGTATTTGAGAGGTATCAAGAAGAAAACTGCCTGATGTGATCTCATAAATGGCAAATGATATCCCAACTTTTTGAAAAGAAGGGTGGTTTTACTATGAACTTTACCGTGGACAAAACACTGCTTATTTATTTTAACTTTTATTCACTTGGTTTCCCACTGGTGGCCACAATGATTTGCAATCCCAATTCATCTCTTCATTCCATATTTGTTACCACTGCTGTCCATCTTTGATTTTTAACAGAAGTTGGATATTTACTGAATATTTTTAATGCGTGGGATCAATGATGGCATGGTTTCCACACACAGATTGGAAGTACTCTATTTGTACAAATCCTGGTCTGTTCGAGAACCTAATATGGCTGGGACTTTAGGTGCTATTGGATTATTAAATAACACCCACTCCCATCTTTGTGGTTAATGAAAGCTGTGTACCTGTGTTATGAAATGCTTCTGTATAAAAACACTATCATGATGACTGTGGTCCCTATATTTTTAAAACTAAAAAGGATCTAATTTAAAACTATAACATAATAAAATGAAATCCATTAATATGTGGTTTACTTTACAGAAAATACAGAAATAGAGAAAGTCCACTTCATGTTCAACATCTTTAAGAAACTGGATCTTTTTCAGTTTGAGGAGTGGATGGGAAGAGCTGGCATTTATCGTACTTACAATTTTTTAATACAAACAGTGCTAGTTACCTGTACCTTGACGTTCTCAAGAACACTGATGTGCCACTCACTGTCATAGGCTCCATTCTCACGGTTTCTTGAGAGTGAAATGTGAGATTTTGTGCTTCACTGGATTATTCTAATTTCTGTGGCAAGTTAAAGGTGGCATTACTATCCCCCAAAGTCCTCAACTCATAGGATTGTCTTAGAGTTGACAAGATGTACTAGAAAACTATTTATTTTGTGTTCTTCTAAACTGGTTTTAGCCCTCAGATTGTATTTAGACCACATATTCAGAATTTTCACAGCAACAATGAAGGCTAGAATTGCCATTAAACAAAGCAAACCTATTTAAACAGATTATTGAGATTTATCTGTTAGAATCCTCTTGAGTTTGTCATCTTTAACTGAAAAGAAAGCTCTGATAACACAAAGCTTGAATAAAATCAGGAGAACAAGTAATGATGAGTTCAAGTACTAGAAACAGACTGTGAAAAATAGCCTTTACCTCAATAGATCCATAGTCATATCTTGCATGATCATGAAAAAATTTTATAAAATCCTGTCCCCAATCCCTTTTGATGTCAAAGAAAATTTTGAAGATGGCTTTGCTAGAGTCAAGATTTATAGCTTCATTTAGAATCTTTTTCTCTGGAGTGTTTTTGTTGGTGATTCTGGAGCATATTTACCTGATAAGTAACCTTTGCTGATTACAGAGGATTCTGATGGGCACACATTTACACTACAAGTTCCCCAATTTCTCTGCTGCAGCCTTTGCTGATGCTGTTAACACACTTCTCAGAACTGCAATGGCAGGCCTGAGCCCTGGGTCCTGGAATGTGCTGTCAACAAAGTTCAGGTAGTCATTGTATAATGCCTAAATTAATGGTGCTTCCTTACAATACTAGTGAATACTCTTGATCTATTTGCCTGACTGATGAGGTGATGCATATCACATAGAAAGTTAGCCTCTTAGGTTTTTAAGCAGAACACTCATACTGGGTTTTCTTCCCCCTTGTAAGCTTTCATAGATAGAATGCTCGTGTATGACAGAATATTGCGATTGATGAAAATCACTACCTTTTCATCAGCTAGTCCTGCTTTTACAGTCCTGCTGATGAATGCTTAGAGATGTAGACTCTGGTAATTTTCATAGGTAGCACTAGAAGCATATTTAATGGGAATGTCCATAGCTATGGTTTGTTTATTCCTGCTGCACAACTACATTCCCTCCTTTCACCTTTGCCTGTTTACTAATGTTTTTAATGGACTGGTTGGAAAAAGCAGGTGCACCCATTATACCTTATTTTACTGTTAAATGCCTAATCACTGAAATTGACCTTTCCAGTTCAATGGCTTACTACTCTTTAAGTCCTAAAATACTTAGCCAGGATCTCCAGCCTAAAGTTTACTCTAACCCATTAGTATCTTATTGTCTGCCTAAAGGTTTAATTTCATCCTATAAAATAATTTTTTTATGCTATTCTTTGTAGCCTGCTGTCCTTTAAATTTATGATAGAAAAACATTAAAGTATTTATTCTTCCAGTTTACCAGAATATCAAGACTCTTTGCATTCTCTTGGCCTTCATTTTCCTTAGGAATATGATTCCAGCTTTGAATGTAAGGGAGCTGCAGAAAGGCATAATTTACCCAGTTTGATTTTTGGCCTTCTGCATAGTCCATGTGTAATTGCTAAGCATTAAAATCTGTTGCACTAAATGCTGGATATTCTCTGATATGAATCCATTGGTTGCATAGATTGATGAATATTATATCTTTCTGTGTCTGGAAAACTAGTAAGATACTTTAAATAAGAAAAACATATAAACATATTTAAAACCCCCATATTTATGTTGTTACTGAATACTTGCTAGCCTGCACCACCACCAATTCAGATGTTAGGGTGAGTAAATTGGGTTACCATTCTGGCCATCAATATCTAGCAGGTTTCTAAATAGTTATCTACAAAGATACTCCCCAATATGGCTACTCCATATGTTCCCTTAGGTGCTGACTTACGAGTTTAGACTTTTACTATGCTATGCATGCAACGATCATTCACTGATGCGTTTGACTAGAATACTTGTAACATTAGTTTTCATCAACATGTAAGTTAACAAGAAAAATGAGTGACTTCTTTTTTGGAAAAAAATATTGTTTCCTTGATCATATTTTTTTCTTTTTACTTCCATTTTAGTTACTCACTGCAGGGGAAGCAAAGCAAATTATGAGTTGAATCAATATAATAACAAGCGAAAAAACCCCAACACAACAGTGGTCACTATCTCTCTCCTAAATTTTTGATAGCATGTAATGTAGATGTATTAATGAAAAGTTAAAAAAAAAGTCTGCTATATAATAAGAGGAATTAATCTGATTTTGTTTTATAGATGGATAACACATTTTCTGAATCTTTTAAATAGGACTTTCCTTGACATTTACAGAAAGAGATAGAATTTTTTCTTTTTACAATTTATAGCAAAAAATACAGTTTGAAACTGAGCTGCTTCCTTAAGAGTAGACTCATGACTGAAACCCCTTAATTTCAGATGCAAAGTGGCTTGGCTGCATTCATAAACAGAGCTGTGAATTCTTTTCCATCTGAACTTACGTTCTTTGATTTTTCCTGAGTGACTGACCATTTCAGCACGCTCTCCTGATCGTATATAATTCAGTCCTTGACCATGACAAACCAATCATTCACAACTGACCCTTGAAATTAATTAATGTCAATCACTGCTATCAGTCAAGAGACATTCTGAAGGATTTCAAAAGAAGAGATTGATGTTACATAGAGCTAAAGGTAGATGTAGAAAATGCACTCAGTCAGTGAATTTCAGAAGAACTTAAATTACATTTATAGATTGCTAACATCCTTTCTAGTACATGTAGTTACAAGATGGTAGTCATCAATGTATACTAAAGCTGGAACAAGCACTCAGTGTGAAAATGCTAATTTTCAGATACTTATATCTTGAAAACCATAGGTGGTCTTGGCATGGAAAATAACATGCTACCTCCAAATTTGAATCTCTAAAGCATAGCAGGAGGCAGATCTAACCAGCACTGTGACCATATGTGTTTGGGATTTCATACACAATAATTAATTTCCATTCTGTAAAAATGAATAATTTAATATAACATCCTACATCAAGAAATGCAAACACAAACTGATGCTTAAAAAAAAAGTCATTAAATGTTAAATGGAGTTTTTTCCTAATCAAAAGCAACTTAAATGTTATGAATAAAAATAAAATGAAAACAAAACTATTTAACTGCTTTTATTTCTCAATATAAGAATCTTATGAAGACCGTCTCTTGGCAATTGAAAGATGTTAATTGAATAAAAGACTTAGAAGAAATATGTAATCTACAAATGAATGTTATCTGTATCTAACATCCATGTTCTTTTCTAATGTTACTTCCAGTTATGATAGTATTAAATTTCTTGTTTGATTTGCATGTGAAGATGAACCATCACCAAAATACTCCATATTTTTACCTAAACACAATAAAATTGACATACCTGCAGGCTAAGTCTTTTCATAGCAACAGTGATAACTGATAGGCTTTAATGTCATTTTCTGACACAGGTCAGCTTAATAAAATCTCTGGAAATTACCATTCTGGTGTCAGATGATCAACAACTTCAGTACTGTCTTGTCATCTGAGGGACTACTTTCCCAGTGAAATGAGAGGTAAAGCATTCATTGTCACTCTCTATGTCTGCTGAGAACATATTCACACCAAACTATCCAACACGTGGTACTTGTATAAAAACATGTTGTGCCAAATCTTCTCTCAAGTGATACTTGAAGTTTCTAAAAAAAAACCCCTTTAGCTGATGCATTTGTCTCCTGTTTACCACATTCAGCTGCCACTCCTAGCTCTGTCCAAAAGCAAAACAGCTTTATTTTCTTCCAAATCAAAAGAAGTAGTCAAGTCAAGGGAGAAACAAGAACTGAATCTTTATATTTGAATTGCTCTGCTAGCTGAAGATTGACTACAAATCAAAACCACGTGCCAGTCTGGAAGATTTTAGTCACCCAAAACTGTTGATTGGGGGTTTCTGAAATCCAGTTAGGCTCCTAGGTACATTTCAAAATCCCACTAGATGCCAGTCTGACTACATATCTCAGAAAATATATGGTCTTTATGAATGGTCTCTAATCTCTAATACCTGTAGGATCTTGCTCCAAACTGAGGAATTAGGCCTGGATCCAGGTCCTGCTGAGTAGCTAAAGCTCCCCATACCTGCTAATGACAGAGTAACCATTATTGCAGAATGGTGAGGGCTTCTGAGAGATACATATGCTTTTGAGGGTGCATTGCATATGCTATATCATATAACTGATGGCTGCCAGTCAAGCAGGGGATATTCCTCCACCCTTCCCTGCTTTGGGTATTAGGCTTGCATAATATAATTAAAGAACACCTATCAGCAAAGAAAGAACAGCATTCATTGCTTTATGAGTAGAAAAAATGCTTGTTGTCTGACTGAATGTTTGTGAATATGAGAATAACTGATTTTTATGTTTCAGAGGAGCTATAAAAGTAATCAGGGACCAAACTAACAAAGTCCAAAGACAGGGGCTAACTGTGCTGTGCTACTCCTGATATCTTGATGGATCATAGTCAATTGCAGTGGGTGTGAAAACTGTCAAGTGGGAGGATATTGTCAATGATGACATTTTTTCTATTACACAGCTTTTGCTTTTCTTAAGTAACGCTTAAAAACTCGTCTCCCATGCTCTACTAGTTGTGGTATCATAACCGATATCTGTTCTTTCTAGGTTGCAACACAGTCTTGTCAGATCTACAGTCCACAAGAAACATTGGTTAGAATTTATTTTTTATATATGTGTGTGTGTGTGTATATTGCCTAAAAACACTGATTCACTAAAGAATTATCAGTGTAGTGACTTTTCACAAAAATTGCAAGTGAGGTGGTTTCTTAGTTTGGAAATGGACTGTTTTGAAAAATAAAGTAGCTTGAAATGTTACCACGTCAAATTTAGTTTCTGGACTGAAAAACCTGTTAGAGAATAAGACATTTCACCCCAAGTATTTCTGTTAATCTCAGAATATATCTGCATACCAAGAGGCACTGTAATGTAGCATTCCTGCTACTTTCAAGGTAAGTTAGGTGTGAGACATTCTAGTTTACTAGATAGCTGGTAGCCACAGCTGCATATTCCTCACTGGTTGGATATTTTTTTTCCACACTTTTCTCCCTAATGTCCTGGCTACACTGCCTGAAGAGGTTTGCATGCCCCTTCATTACAAGAAACTTGTTATTTTGTGTGACTTCAGTGGCAATATGCTCTCAGATCACTGGTGGGTAGTGCTACCTGTGTGAGTTGAAATGACTCTGAGACAGCAAAGCAATAAGGATAACTGATGGGTTTAACTAATGCCTTTCAGGTCAGTCTATCTCAACAGAAGGTCTGTTGATCTTCTGCAAGTAGTGCTTTTTGCTGCTCTGACTGTTGTTAATGAAGCTGCAGTTCGCTTCCGTCTACCCCTTGGTTTCCGGTGTCTGGATTGGTTTGAGGTTGAGAGTGGTTTCCTGTTTCTGTTCAGCTCTACGTTAGTCTAATTGAAACGACATGTTGGCAAATACGTGTCCATTATGGATGGGGAAGGAGCCAAAGTCCAGTTTCCTGCAGCAAAGTGACTGAATATAGAAATCTTCATAGAAATAATGGAAAAATTTGATTTGAACAGCAAAGTTTGTCTCCTTCTGGAAAGGTTAGGCAAGTCCACAAAGGGGAGCATGGTTCTCCTACAAGAGGGACAAGACAAGGGAAAGAACAAGAGGAATTAGCAGTGACAGGGGAAAATCTGTTTAGTTATTGTCCTCTTGGTTTCTTCCCACTTGAATTTGCACATATGATGAAACAGAATTGAAAGAGGCAAAATACTGAATCTACATAACAAGTTCTCAAGAATGAACCCATAAAAACCACCTTCAAGTGAATACACTAAGCAAAGAAAAGATGATGAAAAGAAGGGCAATTCCAAGTATTGCTCTGTGTTATGAAGTGGTTTGTTTTCTGATAGCTAAGAAAACCACGACCACTGTGTGAAGAATGTATCCATCTATGATTTGGTAGAATTTCCACAATTACTTTGCAGCTACTCGTCTCTTGGATGAAGTATTTTCTTTCTGATGTATTTTAGGATTTCCAACAGACCATAGGAATCCATTGTTTCATGCAAAATAATAATAAGAAATGATGAAATTGGTCCAAAAAGGCTAACAGTCTAAGGTATGGATCTTGCATTCAGTTAGTTAGAAACATAAGATTGTTCATGCATTTTTACTGATGGAGAAGTAAAGCACACAGTCACATGGCTTCATCTCTTTAATTCAAATTCCTGTTGTCCACACTGTCTAGTGAGGTCAAGGGTACTATGTAGTGCATTGTTCCTGAAGAAAGAAGTGTGGGAGAGCATGTTGGTGCACTCGAGAGGATCTGAGATGTGTCCGGGATGGCCGCAATAAGGTCAGCCCTGAGATATGTGTTATTGTTCTTCATCTGGATTCAGAAGTTAACCTTTGCCCTTACCTAGAGTTCTTCTAAGGATTTTTTGCTTTCCCAGCTACATTTTTTCAAACTCTCTGAATCACAGCTTGCCACAGCATGCTGGAACAGTGATTTCAGCATGGAAGAAAAAGGAAAATTTTGGCCCTTCATAAATGTCTTTTTGAGAGGTAGTCTAAGTGTAAAAAGATGGAAGGGAACATCTAGTAGTTCTCCTAATATTTATGTGGCAGGTCATGGCTTTTATTCATCTTCTTCAATGTTTTGACCAGTTTTGACAGTAGTTTCCCTCTCCACCATGCATAGGGTTACTGCAGTCCTTATATAGCTGAGACGAATTTGGATCTCAGTGCCTAAACTACTGATAAATCAAAGGAGGAATCTGAAGTCAAAGCCACATCTCCTTTGTCTCAGTCTTAGGCACATGAGCAATTGTCCTTTGTTCTCTGTTTTTTTTTTTTTCCTGAATGGTAAAAGTTGAGATGGGTTCAAGAGAGACTGGACAAGTTTATGAAAGACAAATCTTTTGAAGATCGCTACATATGTAGAAACCACACCTAGCTCTGGAAATCCCCATACTGAAAACAATTGGTGCCTTGGAAAGTATTAACTGTAAGTATTGTACATGCTTGTTTGCCCTACTCTTCATCTTCCTTAGCCATCTAGTAATGACCAGACTTCTTTTAGGGTTTTTTTTTGTTTGGCTGTTTTTTTCAAGTAGAGGTTGTGGGGTGAATCTGGCACCTTTTTGTTTTTGTTACAGGTAAGGTCATGTTACTTCTTTTGCCATAAACCAGATGTTTTGATGTTATTACAGATCCTCTTATTTCACATCAGAAGACAGCATCAAAGGCCACAGACTTGAGATTCACCAGTGCTGAAGGAGGCCCAATCCCTACTACAGGTCATGACCCTGTGCTTTACTAGGGAAGACCCTGGTTCCTAGTTCAGTGCCATCAGACTTTTTTCTGACTTTTTCATTTTTTTACCCGTTTTCTTTTTTTTTCCTTCCTTCCTTCCTTCCTTTCTTCCTTCCTTCCTCTCATCTGTTTGACTCTATAACTTGCATCTTGGATGGGTTTTTTTGACCAGGTTCTGCTATGTGTCATTGTTTTGTCCTTTGGATTAATTCATAGCTGGACGTAGGGCAGGAGGCCCCAGAGGTTTGAAGACTTCTACTCAAGGCAATAGAGGTCAACTCCTCTATGGGCTGCACTGCCTGATAGGTCTTTAGTCCTACCCAGGACAATTATTCCCTTCATGCTTTATTATCCCTTCCTCAATCTGTTTATTATTTTAACAGTGGTTTCTATTGTGCTCTGCACCTTTTCTGTCATGGTCATACGTGGCAGTGTACACATTGTGGGCTATTGAAAACAATAGCATTATTTATTTAAACATAAATGAAGGCAAAGCGTTTTGTGGTCCTGTTCAAGCCTGTACTATCTTAGAGTAAGATCAAAAGACCTTAATTCCACCTTGTTAAATCCAAATGGACTTCCAGTTGTGAAATACAGTAATTGAAAATGCTCCCGTTAGAAAAATGAAATAGATTAGTGTTGCAAACATTTCCATGCCACTGTGACAGATGTTATTTCCTTCTCTTTGATCAATATATTAAAAGAGGATTTTGCTGTTTCTTTTCCCTTTAGGGCCATATAACTTTTATTCCTCACTGGAAATCTCTGGCAAGAACAACAAGATATTTGACCAGTATTATATTGTATTCTTATAGAAATTCTAGCTGTCACAGCTTCTTCAAAACCTTCCACAAACCAATTCAGGGTTTGAGTCAGGGCACAGATGCAGAAGTGGTTAAAGTGACAAATATCTCTGTAACTCAGACAATATATTCACATGACTGTCGGTGTGTAGAATTGTATACAGACTGAAGTATTCTTTACTTTGGTGAATAAGGAGTTAACTGCATGGAAGGTGGAGATTTCTTCTCCTTGAGCAAATGTGGCATGTGGTAGAATGACAAAAAAGTCTCTGTGAGACAGAGGGAGACAGTGTTTGAGAAATTAACCTTGGTTTTAGGAAACCATCTAGCCAACCTGGATCTGATTACCAGATTGAACCCTGGGTATTGAGAGTTTAGTTAATTACTTTTCCCTGTTCTTTTCCCTGATAATATTTTACTTCAATTTCTGGTCATAAAGATTGTCCCAGGAATTATTTCTGAGCTTGACTGAACTTTTTTTCTGCATCATTTCAGTTGCTTACACTACACAAGCCAATATTTGGCTGTTTTGATCCCTAGTAAGAAGGAGGACACATTAGTTTTGAAGAAAAAAAAAACAGTATGGGGATTAAAGAAATTTAAAAAATACAACTTTAGAAATAGGAGACCCTTAGGAGTCTTTATTAATAAGGTTGTGGAAATGAACTCTTTTGCCAACCCACTTCTTCTTTTGCCAAAACAGATTTTCTCTTTGCCCCAATGGATGGAATTTTGATCACTCTCTTCAGCCTACCCTTAATTGCTTTCTAGTGGGCTTGTTTTATGTGCTTTTTTGGTTTTGTTTGGGTTGGTTGGTTTTGGTTTGTTTTTTGTTGTTGTTTTGTTTGTTTTTTTTTTTTTTAAATGTCTAGGAGATCCAACACCCCAAATAAGTAGACTTTAAGGTCAAGAGAGCTCTTATCCTTTTAGTTCCTTTCATGAGAGCTCTGAACAGCAGGCAGAACAATCTCAGCATGGACTCAATGATATTTCCTCACAATGTAGCCAGAAGCTGCACACCTGCAGGGTAAAAAAAAAAATTACCGGTGTTACCCCATGAATGTCCTACACCTTGAGAGTCCACAGCCAGCCACAGAGCAGTTAGCTGCACGAGTGAGCACTAGCAGTAAATTCTTACTTCAACTGTGGGAACGGCCACTCAAGAAGGGATGCATTTAATCTTGAAGAATAGATGTCCCACAACATCTCCCCTAAGTGACACAAAGCCTCTGGATGCAGGAAGCAGTGCAGAAGGGTTCTATATGTAGAGACTTTCTCCCTGAAAGTGAGGTAAGTGGAAAGAATTTGAATAGTTGCTGATAAATTTGCTTTAATATTAATGTGGTCATTATGTGTAATGGAAATGGCTAACGAATGCACATGAAAAAATGAAACCCAGCAACATATCAATAACACAATAAAGAAAACTCCCTTTTCTCATTTTACCTATTATTATAGATGGCAATAGACAAATGTTTGCAGATTTGCTTAGAAAGGGGAATCCAGAATTTAAAATCTACAGAAATTTCCTTTGGGAGAAGCACTTCTAAATGATGTGGCCTGGGGGAGAGGGAGAGTAAGCGAATTGCTGCTGCTTGTGGACCCTCATGAGGTCTTCTGGACACCTTCGCTCTTGCTGCCTGATCCAGTCAGAACCTGTTGTTAATTATTATTTATCATTCTGTAATAAAATATCAATAACATTGAGATTTCTTGGAACATAATCAGCAATTAAGGTCAAATGTGAGTAAAATAGGCACAGTTTTTCAACAGCACCAAAGGATCTAATGACCACCATAAGGATTTATGCTGCAGACTCCTCTAGGCAATTTAACAAACTGTGGGAGAATTCTTACAGCATCATATAAAATAGATTTTTAAAGCCTTTGTTACTATTAGTTACTTTGTGAATTTTAAAAGTATAACCCGAAGGTGTAATAAATACTGTGCAACCTGATCTGAAGGGAACTTCAGGTAACTTACTGTAAATGCACACACACACTCACACATGATTCTTTCTAAATATATTGACCTATTTACTGCAGTAGTTACCTGTTTAAGACTTGCAGTTATATTAAGTAAAATAGTGTGCCTGGGCTAACACATTTTCAGAGAGCCTATTTGTTTTACTGAAGAATTTATTGCAGCAGTAATAACTGTCAGATCGAAAGCGTGGTTAAAGTGCTAGAGACAGGACCAACTGCAAAGGGGATCTATCAAACTATCGACTTCCTGCCAGCAGTGTTGTGAACTCTTTTGTCATAAACTCAAGCACCCAGAGTTGAAACCTCGATCAATGAAAGGGGAATCTGGTATCCAGCTCTTTTAGAGAGGGCATCTCTTCTGTTTGACCCATTAGGACACAAATAACAGTTTTTATACAGTTCAGGTTTGATTTACAGCAAGCCTTCAGGTTAGATGATGACATTTATATTTTAAATGATGCGAACAGCACTTACCATCTGAAAGAGTTAAATACAGAGCTCCCAGATGCACTCTAATAAAAAGTTTTACATTTATAACCTGCAAATAGAAACTTCATTACACTGTGTGGTTATTTACCATGTAGATTTCCCACCCTCCCCTTGATTTCATTTCACTCTTAGCATCCTGGTATCATGGAGAGTATGGTCTTGTCTGATAATGTTGTTCATTGCTGTTCCCTTAGCTTTCCCAAAGGGAGTGTGCTTGGCAGTATGCCTCTGTCCTGTATGGACACAATCCACCTATTCATTATCCAAAATCTTTCTCTCTCTCAGAGCTTTTATTTCACCTGTGGCTAGAAACTTGTTTAAAAACTCCACAATATTATGATAAAATGTACAGCTACAGTGTAATAGAAACTTTCTGAATGATTTGTGTATCTAACCTATTCTTAAAATCACTTTATTATATAGTGGCAATGGAGACACAAGCTGTGGCACATAGGGCATTTCAATCTTGGGATGTATGTATATCATAAAGTCACAGAATCATAGAATGATATGGCTTGGAAGGGACCTTTAAAGTCACCTGTTCCAACCCTCATGCCCTGGGCAGGGACATCTTTCACTAGATCAGATTGCTTAAAGCCCCACCCAGTCTAGCCTTCAACAATTCCAGGGAGTGGACATCCACAACTTCTGTTGGCAATCTTTTCCAGTGCCTCATCACTCTCATCATAAAAGAGATATATATATATATAAAATTATATAGTGCATTCTAAAAAATATTTTAATTATGGCCATTTGTGACTAAATGCCATGTGTCATAACCTAGTGTGAGACACATTGTAGAATAACCATGTTAAATGTGTGGACTAAATTTTTTGATACCTAGGGCTCACAGAGTTTCCTTTTTAAAAAATGTGGACAGCAGAAGCACCTAAACTTAGTTCTTAGTTCATTCAAAGATGTGCTTTCCAACTGGAGGCAGCTGTCACACTTTTGCTTGCCCCTGCAGAATTCCAGTGGGGATTTCATTTTCAGCTCAGTGAATCCAGTTGTTGGAGATACAAATCTCCCTTCATAACTTCTCCTCACTTTTGTTGAGCTCAGACTGGCTTAATAAGGTTGGTCAAGTTGTGGACATAGTATATTTTCATGTTCTGGTGGGTGTCCTACATATTTCTGTCCTGAAGAGGATAACAGGTGATGCTACTCAGGGTATTTCACTGTTGTGCAGGGTTAAACTGTACACTTCTCAGTGTAGCAGTGTGAACATTAGCAATTTTAGTATGATTTTTATTCTTATGAAGAAATTTTGATATAATTGTTTTTCCTGTTTTAGAACTTCAGTAGAAGTGAGGGGTACACATCAGCTTGGTTTTTCATTGCTTGCTGAAGCCTATTTCCATTTTAGAGGCTGAGGGGAGGTTCTCATTTATATTATGCCTTTCATATGTGTTTCCTATTTTTACAAAGGGAAATTTTCATTGAAATTCGAGTTCTGTGGTGCTGTTAGCTTGATTGTTACAGTATCATTTCAATATGTTTTACTTCAGTGCAAGCTTTCACAAATATTTTCCATTTTCCTATCAACAAGAAAAACAGCCTAGGTAGATTGTTGTATGTAGTGTAACAAAGTCTTCTACTGCAGAGGATGAACTTTTCTCCTGCCTCAGAAACAGATCCTTTCCCTCTATAGATGAGATTTTTTGTGTCATTTTTCTAAAACAAAGTAATACATTGTAACACAGGAATTAGACAGCAGTTTAGTGCATTCTGCATGTTACACAAAATACATCGTCAGTTTCCATTGTTGCACAAGCCCTTTTTCTTGCATGCCCTAGTTCTTTATTTTTATTTAAAACAGACTGCCTACAAACACTGATATTGGTTTTGAAATTTAGACGTATCTATATTCCACTTATGTGCTATGTAATGCACTAACATGAAGTGGTTAATAACATTTTATGTGTCTGTTTTAGAAGACTAAAGGTTTTTGTGTGTACTGGGGAAAGTGATTCCTGCTTTCATTGTAGTAATCTTACACAACTGTAACATCTGCAATTTTATCAACAGATCTTGAATCACCCTGCTGTGCATTAGGCCAGTTTATCTGCTGCACTCTGAATCTAATTTGCTCATCCTTAGTCATATGATTGTCATCTCTGGGTACTCCATACAATCACATTCAGTGCTTCTTGGGCTGCATACTGAAAACAGTGTGTTCCTCTGCAATAACCATTGTCATAATGAAGATGAGAAGACTCGTCTCCTTTTTGTGTCAGTGTCCTGTCTTAAGCACAAGCCAAAAATGGTGGGGTTTTTGCATAAAAACCTTAAAGTGAATTGTTACCTTGGAATATGTAGAAAAAATGAGTCAATCATAGGATTTCTCATTGAAAAGCAGGCTGTAGTGCAGTGTTAACTCCTGCACTGGGAAGGAACACATCGGGAGCTTTTCCTTCCTCCTTGTGTTATCATGGCTCAGATCCTCTCAAGGCACAACTGAATGCTTCTTCCAGCAAATCCAGATTTTTCTTAACATTTGTTGATGATGTGGCTCAGATGTGTTACTCAGTCAAAAGCAAACATCTCACCACTTTTGAAAAATACTTTTTTAGGTCCCCATGCCATTAGCATAGGTTTGGTTTTGTTTTTTTTTTAATTAGAATGAGTGATAGGCTGTTAGCATGCATACATACCGTGTTTCTTCCTGTAGACTTGAGGCTTTTATGGTTCAGCTTTTAAATTTACTGTGTTTACAATCAATAAAGTGTGTTACAAGCTCAATAAGACCAAAATTAAATTAACACAATTAGCCATAATTCAGACTTTTTGCAAAGCTGGTCCTTTATTTTCTGTTTGCATTAAATCACTATAAAGTGACTACAAGGTAGGGCAGCATCAGATCAGACTATTTAACTGGTATTTTCTTGCCCTCCTCCAAATGATTTCTACTTATTTTATAACTAGATAGTTATAACCACCACCACCAACAACAAAAACACAAAACAAAACACAGAAAAAAATGATACTTCTCAGCCTGTGCTCTGCAAGGATCTTTACTTGGGAGCCTAATCTGAGCCTACTGGCTGTTGTCCTTGTATGGCTGGAATTCATACCTGTGCCTCCTAAGTCAGGAAGCGTGGGGATCAGTTCTGAAATGTGGAGAGGTATTTTAGTGTGAGGTGGAGCAGAATACACAGCAGATTTCCAGAGATGTTATCTTTGGTGGTCCCTGTGGCTGCTTTTCCTGCCCCTGCTGGTGAGTGTGGCTGCCAAGCGGGGAGTCACCAAGTCACATGCCTCTGCCCCACCAGCATGGGGGATGCACCCAACAGCTCAAGACAGGATGCAGAGTAAAAGCCATGACTTGGCCACCCCAGACTGGAAGCTGAACAAGCATCTCTACTGTTTGCTTGTGTTTACAAATCTTCAAAATTTAACTTTCTTCTTTCTTTAACTAAGTATTTTCATTGCCTTGGCCAGCACTGACAAACCACGCTGAGAACTGAGTGATAAGGGAAGCAGCATGAGTGATGTTTATTGCTGTTCTCAAATAATGATAGCAATTTTAAAAATGATTTTTCACCTAAATGGTGTTTCTCTAAAATCATGTAGGAGTTCAGGCTGATATTAAGACCTAAGCTGATGGTAGGGGGTTGTGATTTGGAACAGAGATCATATATTTTATTTCTAAAACCACATTTTTTTCTGGTGCTCAGTACACAGTAGATTGTCATTGTTAACATTCTCCCACATTCAATTTTGTAGATGCTTAACAAGTCTTTTTTTACTAATGACTTTACAATTGAAAGGAAATATGTTAAAAAGGCAGTGCCACAATAAACATTACAGATTAAGGATAATTTAACTACATTCATCCATGCATCTTTAAAAAACAAATCTTCAATTTTATTAACAGAAAGCAAAGTTAACTGAGCAGTTAAAGAATCATACTTCTTTCTGGTATTTTTGGTCACCATATCCAGAATTTTTAAAATTTTTTTAGAGTTTTGACTGACAGAAATTGAGAAAATATGCATGGATAGAGTGTTTCAGATGCTAAATTAAATGGTGACATGTTAGAAAGCAGCGTATATATTTCCAGCCTGAAGCTCCCAGAGTTATTGTACAAAATTCCACATTAATATCTTAGTTTCTGTGATTATATCCTTTATATCAGTGAATGTCATGGCTGCCAGGTAAAATAAAACCATCCTGTGTGTCCTCTTAGAATTATGCCAACCCTAATAATGTGTGAGAGTAGGTCCACATTTCTCCAGAGCCAACAGTGCCAGCCCATCCTCACAGACTAACATGTAATCAATACATCTTTCACTGGTGACCAGAGCCCTAGTCAAGCGTGCAGAGACGCCAGTCAATAAATCATAGCTGGAGGTCACTGCCACAGCAGCTCGGCGCCCCTGGGGCGTGCAGCTCTGCCTTGGTCCTGGCCATGGTTCTTCAAGCTGCCTAGCAGCCACAGGTCGGTGAGAGGTCAAGTTTATGCCCAGCAGGATATTGGCCTCAGATGCTGTTTTGCCGTTTCTGACACTGACCATTAATTCTCCTCTGTTACCGCGTTTAACCCTTCCTTGCCAGCCTCTGCAAAGCCTCAGTTGGAGTCCGGGCACACTGAGGAAAGACGTCTTCTTTCGAATCGACCCTGTAGAAGTCCTGTTTTGACATTACTGTTCCTCTGCCAGATTTTAGATTCCTCTCTGTTAAGAGAAAATGGGATACAGCTCTTATGGCTTGATGGAAATTTCTAAAGTCAAGAGGGGCTGTAAATGCTTGTGAAAGCCAAGTTTGAGACATTTAGTCTGACACCCAAAATGGCCCAAATCAGTGAGCTCACCCTGCAGCATGGCAGGAGTGATGTTTGCCTACAAGTATGACATGCCTTTATAGCTACAGGTTTGGAAAATGAAGAGCAATACCAAAGTTCCTTGAGGATAACTTAGTTATTTGGTTTTACTCTCCAATAGCTTTAATAAATATTTGACCTCAAAATCTCAAAGATTCACCTAAAATTCACAGTGAAATAAATATAACACCATGAAGCATTCTTGCATTACCCTTATTGTCCTCAAATGAGCAGGAAGTACTTATCAAATCACTGAGAAACCTTGCTCTCATAAGATTTGTAAAATTTTAAACCTCATTTGTGGACCATAAAGTTCTGCACAAGCTCAGGTACACACTATATATTTGACCTGCTGAGTACATTGCTGCAGGAGGTAGCCAAGTAAAATAATTTGACTTGAGTAAAAAGGGGCAGATACTTTTATGATCCCTAATAACATTTTTATAGCTATGAAACCCAAGATAATAAGGATAATCAAATCATATGTTTCAGGACATAAGCTGATTATAGTACCAGCAATGGTCAGGAAGGAATTTTACCTTTTGTCACTAAAATAGAAAAAAAGAAGAAAAAAAAACAAACACAGAGAATAAAATTATATTTAAAAAACCTTAATCACCTTACAGTTGAGCACTGACAGCTGTCACACAATAGACTAGGCAGGGCTGAAGGCTACTCTGGTATGAAAAAATCCTTTGGTTAGCTTCTACATTCTAATATTTAAAAAACACCTTTATGGCTTAGACTTGTCAATCATCATACTCATCCGCCTGCCCTCTATACTCTCCCAGTAATACTAGACCTGACATCTCAGTCACTTGTATTGTTTCCAGCTGCTTCTGTGCCTTGTAACACCCTTTCCTACAGCATTACAGATTTGTTTGTATATTTTTTTCCCCATTAACCAAGATTTTACTCTGTAACCATTTAAACCTAAGCTGTTTCTCTTCTAAGATTTAAGAAGAACCACATTGCATACTTTCCAGTGTGAGGTTCCTTCCATCTTGCTTACCCTGAATATGATCCTGTCCTGTTTTCAGTAGATGAAAATACTGTCAGAAGCTTACCCAGAACCTACAGGACCCAGGAGATGGACCCTCACAGCATTGGGTCATTTAGATATATGTCCTGCTTCTATGTGGAAACTCACCGATCTCTCCAAAGAGCAGTATGGTTTTGCAGTGCCCCTTACTCAGCCCATTATTGGCCATAACAATTTAGCACCACATGAATGAAAATTAACATGTAGGCCTATGGAAAATATTAACCTGCTGTACTATCTTTCAACAAGAATAATAATGTTCTTTTTCTTAGTGTGCAAGTCTTGAAAGAAATATTTGCACTGCTAATTTGTATATGCAAATAGCTTTTGAGAGAGATGCTACAGCTAGCAGTCAGAGTGTTTGTTCTTTTCTCTATTATTTCTAATTATAAGATATTTGCAGAAGAATTTTCTAGGAAACTGTGTGGATAGGAAGAATGAAGTTTTGGGACAACTGTGTACATTCTGCAGGTTCTAGAACAGAAGTGTATGTATAAGGTGAGTTAAAGTGTTACTTTTGCAGTGAAAATTTAGATATCTTTTGAATTCTCTCCCATATCAGTGTCAGCTCCAAAATGTGATTCATTTAACCAGTCTCTCCACATACCACCTTACAATAGGACAAATTGCCCCTCTCACCAGCTACAAAGAAGTCTGAACAACCAGATCATAATAAACTCTAGCACTGTAGAATTAAACTTAGGTGAGAGAAATCATAATGTATACACTCCTTTCTCTTGAGTACTGCTTCTTATCTGTGCTTTAAAACACTTAGAAATATTTTACAAATAAAAGGTACTTATGGAGACTGCAAGAAGACATTGTCTAGAAGCTACCCTCACACTGATGGTAAGCTGTTATAAACAAGCCCACAAGCAAACAAAACCCACCCAAACAAAAAATGTGCATTCAAAGCTAAAATCAGACTAAGACATTCAAGTAATGACAGGTAGGCTGATGATGAGATGAAAGTTTCATCAGCAGGAACAGAGTTGGCTGGCCTGACACCTTAAGAATAATAAAAGTGGCATGTCATCTGCATCTTTCCAGTGCATTTGAATTTATTTGTGGGAAGCAAATATTAAGTTACATAAGACAGCCTATTTTTCCATGTGGATCTTAACTGTAGGGTGAGAATAATTTGTCCCTACTCTGTCTGCCCTTCACCCACCCCTTTTCTCAAGAAAACCATTAATTAAAGATTAGAGATGAAATAAAATCTAATCTTGAAAAGATTCGATGAAGGTATGTCCAACTGAACACCACCTACCAATCCATTGAACTAATTACTTATGTTCAGATGGTGCAGCTGAAGCAGTATTTATGAAAACACAGAAGTATTAGTTTGTACATGGAGTATCCGCAGGTAAGACTATTCACAAATGCTTAGCACTGATGCCAGTGATGGGTTTTTTCGGGCAGTGGAAAAGAGCTGTATGTAAGTGTGTTTAGAAAAGAAGGGATGGTTTTTAAACCTTGTAGAAAAACTACCTGTTGAGGCATACTTCTACACTGATTCCAGAATGACAATGGGAGCGAGTAAATAAACAGAGGAATAGAAATAGAAGGTCCCATTTGTTTTCAATGTTCTGATATCTGACCTAACACCCATTGCTTAAAATAACCTAAGCTGATAACTGGACACAACCAATAGTACAATTTGCTTATCATCTTCAGGTACTCAAAATATTGCCATATTCTGCTTGGGTTTCCTGTTTCTATGTCTATTTTTTGCCACATAAAATAAAATTCTACCAAACTAAGGCAATTTAAAACATGACTTCACCATTGCTTCACTCTTTTTTTTTCTGTCAACTTAAGCTTTATGAATTATGTAACAATAACCTGTTAATTATAAAATAAATATTAGACTTCAGAAATAACTAATATTTCTATAATATAGAAAGTTCTGATGCTTTAAGATGAATTTATGTTCGTATGCTTGCACAGATGCTAATAAACTAATCTGAAGTGTTGTGCGAAATTTGTTGGTGGGTTTGAGACAGTGGATTAAAATTAGAAGGAAAATTGGTAGAAGAAGAAAAGAGGCATAAAAGAAAAAATACAGTGGGAGAAATCAGGATAGGAACAAAGAAGGCATGCTTATCTTAGACTTGGGTTCACTGCTGAGGAAGTGGGAGAAGTTCTAGAGAGAAGGTGCACAGAAGAAGCTCCTAAAGCTATGTTAGAAGTCTGCTTGCCTGTAGGGCTAAGATAAAATAGGGTACAAAGGCTTGCATGGAAATTGCTTCTTTTTCCTCCTGTTTTTTTTTTTTTCTTCCTTTTTTAATTTTTTTTTTTTTAATTTTCTCCTCCCCAAAGGAAGATGGGGACACAGAAACATATATGCCTAGAAGGTCTGGAACTAATGTGGAGAGGACACCTGGCATAGCAGGGGCTAAGATAAAGAAGGGGCCACAGGAACTGGGAAAGAGAGAGACAGAGAAATTCTGTAGTACAGCACAGCTAGAAGTTAAGCTGGAATACACAGTAAAAACAGCTGTTTGAAAGTGTGGCCTGATAAACAACTGTAATGAGAGGTGCTAAAATGGATGTGAAATTCCCCTGTGATGACATTAGTGGTTGGAATAAACCTAGTGCAGCAAACACTGGAGTTCCTAGTATAATTTTGAAGAAATAAATATATGGACTATAATCTTGAAGGAAAGATATTTTGGGGAAACACAGAGAGGTTAGAAGTGGTAGAACATTCCAATGCCAGGAGTT
This sequence comes from Galbula dea, assembly GCA_013399015.1. Taxonomy (NCBI): domain Eukaryota; kingdom Metazoa; phylum Chordata; class Aves; order Piciformes; family Galbulidae; genus Galbula; species Galbula dea. The sequence goes on from VWZX01009335.1 coordinate 1,403,118, forward strand.
CTTGATTACTCAGGGTGGCTTTGTCAAAACCATGACACAACAAAGTCAGCTGATAATTCAGAAATGGGAAGTAGAACACAATGCAGAAAAGTAAAATTCAGGTAGAAAAGAACTGCAGTAATAGCAGAGATATTAGAGATAGTACATGCAGACAATGTGAGTAATATACAAAATGCAATGTTTGATTTTAGTTTTGTCCTCCATAAAAATGAAGGTTTCATCTCTGTACTGGCACATGGAAATTACTTGTGGATGAAATATTTTAAGGGTAAAAAAGTAGGTTGGAAGCATTCTATTATGGTTAAACAGTGAACATAGAGTACTCATAAGAATAAAGACTGTAAGAAGATGCTTTCATAACAGTTGATACAATAAAGGTATACCTCACAATATTTCTATTTCTGACTTCAAAGCAGAACAGAGTCTGGTTGATTAGATAGAAGCATAAAGGCTGCAAAAGGTTTCATGTGCTGCAAATTGAGAAGTCACTTCAGATAATCAAGAAGACAGTGTGTATTCTTAAAAACTAACAGGGAAAATTTTATGTATCCAGACATAGTCAAAAGTAACTCCATGACAGAACAGAAGAGAAGCAGTACTATAGCAGTACTACCAGAAAACTTAATTGGGAAAGGTTGCTCTTTTACATAGTCCATTCAAATATAGCTCTGCAAAGGAGAGAATGTTGGCAGAGAATGCCTCCACACCTAAGCCTTTTTCAGTCCAAATTCTTATTCATTCACACTCCTGGATGACTAATGTGTTGACAATCTCTTTCTCAACTTTGCAAATAAATAAACAAACCCTACAACCCCTAAATTTCTAAAAAAAAATCCTACAAAGTAAACCTGAAAAGAATTGCCAGTGGGAATATTAAGAGCAGTATTGGAAAAAAAAAAAAAAAAAAAAAGGAAGTTTGTATATTAGAATCATGGAATCATAAATCATAGAATATTTTGAGTTGGAAAGGGCTCTTAAAGATCATCTAGTCCAACCCCCCTCCCAGTGAACAGGGGCACCTTTAACTAGATTAGGTTGCTCAAAGCTCTATCCAACCTGACCTTCAATATGTCCAGGGATAGGGCATCCCCCACCTCTCTGGGCAACCTGTTCCAGTATTTCACCACCCTCACTTGAAAAAATTTCTTCCTTATATCTAGTCTAAATCTCTCCTCTTTTAGTTTAAAAGTGTAACCCTTTGTGCTATTTGTCCAAGCCCTGCTAAAAAGATTCTCTCTGTCTTTCTTATAAGTCCCCTTTAAGTGCTGGAAGGCCACAACAAGGTCTCCCTGGAGCTTTCTCTTACTCAGGCTGAACAACTCCAACACTCTCAACCTTTCCTGATAGGAGAGGTGCTCCATCTCTCTGATCATCTTTGTGGTCCTCCTCCGGACCCACTCCAACAGGTGTGTGTCTGTCTTGTGCTGGGAACTCCATGGTTAGACGTGGTAGGGTCTCACCAGAGTTGATACAGAGGAGAACTAAGAATCATCTCCCTTGACTTGCTGGTCACACTTCTTTTGATGTAGTCCAGCATATGCTATAGACCGCTGAAATACAAAGGTACCTGAATTTGTAAATTTGTATTTGCAGTACAGCCACATTTTTTGCTCTCACTGAAGAGCAGTGAGTTACAAACCCTGCTGCTCCTGAACCATTCAACTCTATGAGACACCTAGGTGTAAGTGGTTTTTGTAACATTCCATAAGGTTTTTTAATATGCTGTGATCTTTTAAAAAATACAGAGCAGATACGATGAAGTGAGTTAAATGAAAAGAGAAAGCATTAACTATGGATTTCATGTTAGTGTTTAATTAGCTAGAGGCCATGTAACAATAGATTAAATATCAGCACAGGGTTCTTGATTACAATCTTAAAATAGATGGGCATTTTTATCTTGAAAGGATGACCAGCTTATCTGTAGCTTTCCAGCTATCATGGCTGATCTATATCTTCTTTATCCAGGCTAATCGAGTACAGAAAGTTTATTAAGATAATAACACTGAAAGTTATCACCAGTTAAGCTCTCTAATCTTGATGCAGTTTTGCTGTGTACTGTGTTTCAAGAGGTCTGTCAGCCAAAAAAGGCTGAAGTTTGAGAGGTATCATTTAGAGGTCTACAGTGATTTTCTTTTTTTCTCAACAGCAAGCAACTTAAACCCCAGTTTATCTTGATGACAAAAGGTTACTGATATGACAACTGTAACAGGTTAAACAAAGGCTCTGAAAACAGAGTAAAAGGTAAAAATCTTCTCCCAGGACAAGCAGATTGCTGTGTCTCCCACTGACTGTAGATTCCTGGCACTGCCCAGTAAACTATCCTTTACAAACCTGAAAGAAGAGATTCAGGTAGCAAAAATCAGAATAGTCACAATATTGGAATCTATGCCAAGTGATGTAGACTAAATGATACACGTAGCCAGTGGATGTCTGCCTAAGAAAGCTGACTGTCAGGTTTAGCATTTGCTTTTTCAATGCATGTCCATTATAAACATTGTCATATTGTCAAGAGTCCTTTTTTTTTAAGAAACCTAGTTTTCAGATTAAAAGTATTTGCCAACAGATTTAAATTTTGAATTTATCTTTAAACTCAATTATGTGATGTGTCCTCCATCCCATTAGGATGACTCTATTTTTTGCATAATTGAGATGAATCGTTTGATTTTGATTAAGTTTTACATCAATAAAGCGTGATACTTCAGGTCAATTCACAACACATAGAGGTGCAGTGTTTTAACACATTGAGAAAAAAAAGTTTTAAGCTTATTCCCCCCTCCCCCAAAAATATCCAAGGGATACATACTGTTGTTACTTGAATACTAGAACCTTATCTTGCTTTTGGAGGTTTTTCCTGAAGAGGTCTTGATGTTTGTACAATCATCTACATGCACAATGCAACTACATGTACATGTGTGTAGAACGGAGCACAGTCTGTATTAGTTATTCTGATGTTTCTTGCCTAACCTTGATAGGTCAGAAGTTCTTGAGGAGGTTGACTGTGAGACTTTTGGCTGAAAGATCAAGACTTAAATCTATGTGCTGATTGCACTTCTCCACAGTCAATCAATGAGTTACTGAAATTCCATAACAAGCTAAATATTGATGACCAGAAAAAAAAATGTCTACAATTGTATTCCACTGGTTTTTCTCTTCTTCATAATTTCACTCAGCCTTGATAAATATAAGGTTGTTACTGCCAGTTATACTACATGTAACCTTTTATTGTTCTGTAAAGTGCTACCGTTTGCTGTTATTGATCTTGCCTATCTTTTTAATTATTGAAGTGACCCGAGGCTTGGTTTGGTCAGCTATACAGGCCATTTTTCCACCTTAATGATGTGAAATGCTATTGTCAGGGTGAGGGAATCAGAGTGCCCATAGTTTAGTGCTCTTTTACATGTCAATTATTCCCCAGACTGTAGAACAGCTGCAGTCAATTAAATATCAGATCTAGAGGTCATCTGTCTTTTTCTTGACCTCTCTGTGACTGAAACATAGCAATAGAAATCTTTCATATTCTTGCCTTTCCTGTGACAAAAATTGCGTACCAAAATTTACAATTGGTGTCCCAAGAAGCCAGGTCATTTTTTGCTAGTGAAAAATTTGAGAACAGAACAAAAAGCATAGTCACATTGTTGGAAACCTATTTAAATTTAAAATAAGCTTGAGCAGGAGTACCTAATCTGAGTCACAGTGATTCTCTATTTTGACATGTGTTAGTTTTACAAGAAAATGGGTCAGTTTTTCAAAAAATGTAGCCAGAAACAGTAAAATTTTGGCCCTGATCAGAATATGGCCAGTGACATCATGTTGGTGCCAATAATGAAGGTCAATGCATTAATCATTTAGTGTGTTGGGACCAATGATGAAAATAATGTTGTATATAAATTAACCAACTTTCAGGCATTGACTTTTGTACTTTTTATACCATGGAGAGTATTCTAAGCAGCAGAATAATACAAAGGTAAAACTTATTAATAGCTTTTCCAAGCAAATTTTCAAGAGCTTCAAACAACTGTTCATTACCTTGTAACTTAAGGTCCTACTAATTTTTGAGATTTGTAGACCTTTAATTTTATTGTTGTAATATTAAATAAATCTCATTTTCCTTGCTCCACCTCCTCCTGGAGCTCACAAGGAGTGGATTCAGCATACAATTTGTTGCAGTCCAATGTGTTTTTAGAGAAAAATCCAGCCATTTGTTTTGTAATTATATGTATTGATATTATATTGATGAGCTATATATTTATTTTACTTTAAAAATCATGATGATAGAAAGAGGCAAAGAAATATTTTGAGAAGTTTTTTTCATTTGCATCATTGCACAGATGTTCACCTTTCCATCAGCGTATCCAAACCCTGTTCTTTAGGAAAGCAGTACAGCTTAGCAAACAGCAGTATCTGAACCCTTACAATGAGCCAACCATCCTTTCCTAGTTTCTGATGTTTGTACCAGCAAGTGTAGCTCTTAATTCCTGTAGCAGAGGAAGTTATGTAGGCCTCAGAGACCATTTGGAAACTGAAGCAAATGTTCAGTGCAGTATTTTGGTGTCTGATTAAACATGGCTTTTCAGTGGATGTGTCCTGACAGGCAGCAAATTTCTGGCTAGTTCACTTTATTGGCATTAGTCCTCAGATCCTAGTGGCCTAGGATTTGCCTGTTTGAGAGATTTTCTCTCTTCAGCTGACAGAGCAGTCGGCAACAAATCACTCTGGGTGTGATCCAAAACCCAGTAAGTCAATGGAGACATTTGTGGAAGGGAGGTTAGCAGGACAATCTTTAGTAATGATTTCTCCAGAGCTCTCTCTTACAGTTGGTTTACCATTGATCTGATATTTTAACCTTTGTAGCAAGCTGAAACCCCACTTCAGTATTTCCACTCTACTGAGAAAGGCTGAGCTGAGAGCTGGAAGGATACATTGTTTATTTTCCTGGCATTAGGCTGGTGAGTATTTACCTATCATCAGAGGGACTTTTTTTAATTTACCTTTTGAGAGGGTTGTGGTGTAAGATAGTTGGTCATTGAGGTTTTTGTAAATATAAATGAATAACCTAAATTTTACTTATAAATGGCTATAATAATCCCCTCTCTTACTGTCCCTGAGATCTTTCTTTCTACTTTCTGTTGCAAGAATAACTACTTAAAGAAAATGTGCTTTGTAATATTGCATTGGGGTGCTATGGATTTTTCAAAAGTATCTTTTTTGTGATATGTTAAAAAAATCTCTTGGCTGATTACAACTTGTTAGCATTGCTGCTGCTCCAGTTCCGTTTAGGAAAAAAAAAAAAAGGCTTTATATTCCCTCCCACTGATTTTCAACTAAAACAGAACTTAGTTGCCTGCTGATCCTGCTGGCTTTTTTAAATGAAAAACTTATTCTTCTTAAACTACTGGAAAATTATGTTTAAAATCAGCATAATTTCATTCCCTTTTATTTCTGTCTGTCATGAAAACTGCTAGGCTGCTTTCTGGAACAACCCAATGTAATTTAATGCACAAATTTAGTTATAGTTATGAATATACTGACTGAAAAATATTTTAATGATCCAGAGATATTAGTCACTCTACAGTAAAATTGGCCATGTGCATACATTGGAAAAAACCTAATCTGTGTCTATAGGTGCCTCTACGTTCAAAACAGATAGTAGCATAAGATCGGGAGTTGGCAGGTTCAGTAAAGAGTGACTTTGACAGACTGGTTCAGCCATTTAAATTGCAGAGAACATAGAAATTGATTCAGAATTATAACATCACATGCTGGTTAGTTTTAAGAATGGTAAGGACAGTCAGGAAAACAGGGAATAAAACACTTGAAGATTTGCAAAAAATGACAATATTTCCAATTTTTTTGGACCACTTGGTGGTTTTGTGTAATTTTCCATGTCTCTTCAGTAAGGAGGATGCACAGTAGAAGAACCAACGATGGGGACAAGTTCAAATCTTGCAGAAGTCAAAACTCACATGCTCTTCTGAATCACTCCTTTAGGAAAACCTGGGGTGTTTTTTAAAACAAGCCTTTTTTTGGTGAATTTCCAATCATTCTATTTTCATTTATTCCTCCTGGAGTGACTGCGTACAGGTCCTTTACAGTTCTAATACAGTTCAAATAATCATCCATAAGAAAGGAGATTAAAGTGTGAATGGCACTACGTATAAGGTTTAGTAAACCTCAATGTACCCTCTAGCAAGCAGTTCAGTGTGCAAGACAAGCCATGGGTTGCAAGAAAAGAATAACCACCAAGACCTTACATAAGCCAAAGAATTTCACTGGAAGGATTATTCTACATTAAACCTTATTTTTTGACTGAGTAGGAGGCAGGGGAAACATTGACTACAGCGATGGAAGGAGTTCATGTTAGGGAAAATCTGCTCCATTTCCCAGTTTCCAATAGTTAGTTACATTCACTGTTGAAACCATGTGACTGGCTGTGGCTTAAAAGATCATAAATACTTGAAATGTACAGCTTGCATATTTTAAATTCAGGCAGCTGACCCTCAGCTGATCCTTAATGGAAAGTTCAAAGAAAATTAGTAGTCTATATTACAGCTTTCCTGTTCTATAAGAAACCTTTTGGTGTCTCTGTTTTCCCTCCCTGTCTATACTGTTATTATAGGGAATCACAGAATCACAGAATATCCTGATTTGGAAGGAACCTACAAGGATCATCAAGTCCAACTCTTATTTAGGCACAGAACAACCCCAAAGTCACGCTATGTGCCTAAGTGCAGGTATCACAGAGTTCTAGTTTGGCACTGTTTGGTCACTGTCTGACTAAAATTAGCTGAGGAAGAAAATGATAGGCATAGTTTTCCACCTTTGGTAGGATTTTGTCACTTAATTCTGGGCTAGAGTACGTGAACAACATTTCAGGAATTTGTCACATGCTTAAAAAGGAGAAAAAAGCACTTCTATCGCATTACATTTTGACTATGAAGAAATTCAGCTTACCCTGTGTCCCTAAGTTTCTAGAAAAAAAATTTTCTCTGCTGGCTCACTCAGAACCTGAACACAGTTTTTACTGCAGTGACTGTTATCTTAACAAGTATTCAAGTCACTTGGAGTAAAGTGGCTGCCCTAATAAATCAGAGTACAGACCCAGCTATCCTAGTGCCCTGTCTTTTAACATTGCCTGGGACCGGATGCTTCAGAAAAATGACTACAAAGTGTTCTTGCTCAAATCCCATCTGTTGGCTTATTTGCACAGTCATTTTCTACTAGTAGCATGATATTCATACTTAGACTGGTGGGAAGTCTCTTCCACCAATCCAGACTTGCTTGATCTGTTTCTTCAGCAGTAGCCTCTGAGCATGTCAGGGAAGCATACACAGTTTTGTAAAGTTCTCCCTGCTCCTGCTTCTGCTCCTCAGAGACTGTTTCTCACTCATTACTGCAAGTGGGCGAGTGCCTTTTTCAAGCCCTGTAAAACTGGAAAACTTAACAGATGGTGGGTATGGCCTATGCCTAGAGTCCCTTCATATCACTCTGTTGCATTTCCAAAACTACTTTCCAGTGTGCTTTCCCTTAAAAGACATTGGATACTCCTGTTGGTTTGGATTATTACATTTCCTTTCCCCCCCCCACCACCCCCAAGATGTAATTCAGAAAAATTAAGATTTTTTTTCCTCATGTAAACATGTATACATTTTGAGGGAAGAATAAATGGTCAGGCTAAGACTCATGCCTCCTGCAGCATATGTCTGGGAACTGTAAGTTACTTTCTGTGGGATCTGAGTTTATATCATACTTACTGCTTCCATTTCTTCCTATGGGCTATCACCAGGTAGTTTAGCTAGTTTTTCCTACTCATATTATGTGTTTTGAAACTGTGGTGTATTGTCACCAGTCTAGACTGCTGAGTAGTCTAACACAGTCACTACAAAAAACCTGTTACCTACTGGTGATAATCAGAGGGGTTTCCTTTGCAATCTTGGGTCAAAAAAATTAATGTTGGGATATTTGACACATATGGTATAAAAAAGAATCAGAAAGAAGAGGGTTGCACCTGTTTGCAGGAGTTTTCTGCTTGTCATATGGGGCTACAATTGGTCCTTTCCATACAAGCTGGATAACCAAAAGATTTTTCAAAATATGCCTTTAAGTTTTTAGCACATTACTCTAATCATCAAGGAAAAAGTTATCTTCCTCATAGCCAGTAGGTCATTGAAAAAGATGTTAGTGACATCTATGTGCTTTTTTGCTATTTGCACAGATCTGCAATGGTCCACACAGGAATAAATGTAACATTCAAATGTTTTAGAGCTGATGTGGACGGATCATACAGGAGAGTAGAGTAGTTCAGGGGGTGAATTTTAACCCAGATTCTGTAACAAGTGGCAGTACTAACTAAACTGCAATATCAGGCCACCCTCCATTATAGGTGTCTATTGAACTCAGTGTCAAAATTACTGTTGACTTTGAAGGGGATGGAATTGGGTACAGCAGTTCTTGCAGTGCATCCTTGCTGTTTGAAAATAGGCTGAAAATGTCAAGACTGGGACTTCAAGGACAATACTGGTTAGCAAACTATGCCTACACTCCAAAAATGACCCAAGGTCACTTTGAGAAGGTGTGCCCAGTATAACTGAGCCTTTATGTCAGGCATCTAGATTTAAAGTAGTAGGAAAAAACAAGCTGTAAATTTTGTATTGATATAAAGCTCTAATCTGTCTTCTAAGAAGTTCTCCTTTATCTTCTCTGCATATGATGAGATCTTTCAATACCTGTGTGTGAGTGCATATGTATGTTTTTGTGGGTACATAATGTCCCTCTCCTGTGCACCCTAGGCTAAATTACTCAAACATGGATGAATTCCAGAGCCGGGAACATAGCTTACAAAGAGAAATAGCATCCAAATTCAAATTGAAATTACCAAAATTCTTTTTTTTTTTATGAAAGAAATTAACTACTGAATGTTAATAATACATTAAAGTAGACATCAAAGTTCATTTTAAATGATCATTTTCCATTTTAGATTGATAATCAGTTATCATTAGAATAGAAGTAGCTGAACTTCTATCAGAATGCAACAGATACAAAGGTATTTCTGTTAGCATTTGAGACAACATATAGAATGCTACTCTTCTGGACTGTGCATATTGGGACTGTTGATGGGAAAACTGGTTTATGTTACATGAGAAGAGTCTTGTTTTCTTCAGCCATATGTGTCTGAAGTTCAAAGAGAAGTGCACATTTACTGACCTACATACTGTCACCTTGAAAAACTTTATAGCAAGTGTCTTTTTTAGTTTCTGTTAAAGCAGGTCTAGTATTCTTGAAATAAATATAAGTATTCCCCTTACAACATTCAAGAATTTTTATTACTATTTCTACTTGAAAATACAGTCTAATAAAACTAGGAAATATTTGTTGAAGAAAGTAATTTTTGTGAATTTCCTAATTAAAATGAAATCCTATTTTTCCAGTCAACAGCATTAATTTACTTTTGAAATCATTTTGAAGCTTCCAAGAGAGAGTTTGGAACAAAGCAATGCAATATAATTTCTGCAAATGCCAAGTTTCTCACTCATGCTTCCCTTTCACCTGATTTTTCTTCAGTTCACAAACATTTTCCAAACTTGTTCTAATACAAGAGGGCAAAAAAAAATCAGGTGAAAAATTTGCATGGGATAAGAAAGATGCTACATTATCTTAATCTACACCTAATTCATCTCCTCTGCATTAAAGGATATCTCTTGTGGTGGAGAATAGGGTATTATCACTCAGCTGAATACCACTCCCATTTCCCAGGAGCTTAGGTGCTCTCGTTGGAGTAAATATTTTTAGTCTCAGTGATGGATTTCTGCAAATTCATCTCCTTCCTTCCAAGGCAGTGTTTTCTCACAGCTTCTTAGAAGTGTATTCTGCTAGCAAGATGGTTGGATGGCTTATGTTGCAGCTATCAGGCCTGTGTATGTGTACTAGAAAAGTACATTATCTTTGCTTCAGGGATCACCACTGCCTGCCTTTATTTATACTCCACTACTGTACCCTCCAGCACTGTCATTCCAATAGTATTCTTGAAGAGAGCTTTATCCAAAGCACATTACAGAATTGCAAACTCTCTTGAGAGTTTTATGGCAATGTGGCAAAAATGGTTATAACTTCTTTTGAAATGCTGTGGAAATGTGTGCTGGAAGCCTACAAATTTCCTTGCAAAAATGTCACAACTGGAAGTGAATAGAAGATCTGGGGAATCTGTCAGATTTTTACAAAGACAACTAAAATTAAAAAAAAAGCAAAGCAAACCAAAACACAAAAAACCCCCCCAAACAACCAAAACCAATCAAACAAAAAAAAAACCCTCACGAAACAAAGGAAAATTAAACACCCCAAGCACCCATGTATGACATGTTGGGTTTTGCCCAGTATTAATCAATTCTTTATGATGTCCTCATTAGTCCTGACTTCAAGGTCAGTGTATTGAGTCTTCTGTCTGGAGAGGAGCTTTGAAAGGAATTGTCACTGTATGCAGTGCCTGGATGGATCAAATATGCACGTGTTAGTTTTACAGACTGGTGTTTACATACTGTAAATGTATCAGTGTTGCCTGCATTTATTTGGGACAGTGGTAATGTTGTGTAAAACACTTCTCTCCAGGAGAACAATGGACTTGCATATTTTTTTAAGCATTAAATTCTGGTTTACTCAGGGCCTTCTCCACCCAGTTTAGATGAGGGAGGAAAAATCTTGGCAAGCGGATGCTCTGAGGGGGCACATGGAGGCGTGTGTAATCATCTTGCCAGTTTAATTAACAGTGCTTTTGACTGATATGTGTTAATGAGGATAATGTACAGTATGGAGGGAAAGAACCCTGTGTGCTATATTAAAGGGACAGGTGCTGGGCATGCTGGAAAGTTCATGCTACTAAAAGGAAATAAAGTGTATGAAATGACTTAGAAAGTGAGGGAGATGAAACTTCTCTGAGAGTGCTTGGAAAGGAGTAAAGCTATGCTCCCAGTTTACGTGCCTTCAAAGTGGCTCATGGTGGATAATGAGAGAGTGGAGAAAATCTGCCCATTGGCAGTATAGTTCTGCATAGGCACTCAGAGGAGACTGTCTCCTGCCTCCCTGTCCCTGACAGACCTCAATGGATCTGCTCACCTGTGTAAATGCTCTCCTGTGCATAAATGTTTGCAAGAGTGGGCCTGAAGTATAATATATTTGACATTCTGTGTTAATTCCTGTGAAATGACACCATTTATAGTTAAGAGCAATCAATGAAAGATTTCCTTCTGCATAAGGACCTGATCATCTTGATGTTGCAAGAGCCTCCTGCAAGGTGCTGAGTGCCCTCAAGTCTAAAACAAATCAATAGGATTGGGCACTAGGATTTTTAATTCTGCTTGTTTATAGGACATTTTTATTCCCTTTCCTATATTTTGAAAGGATTCATTACCAGCCTGAAAAAAGGTAAAGAGTTCACTGTGGTAAGTTTATTTATGCTGAAGATATCCTTAGAGATTGGCAATGTCCTATCAGGGGCTTTAAACATTTATACAATTCATCTCTTCTTACAGTCTTTGCTCCAACAAATTTGGATACAAGTGTTTCCAACACAAAATATTCACTTACTGGAAACAATGGCATTGGTGGTCCAAGAAAGCTAAGTTCTTAATGAGTGTCTGAAGCTGCCTTGTGGCATCATTTTTTTCCATGACCCTATTTATTTTGGAAAAGAACTAGTGAAGTGCTGTTATTCTAGTTTTAATACCATTCTCTGTTTTCAATGTTCACACTCTTTAAGGCTTTCTATTTATTTTTTCAAAAATCATCATCTTTCTACAAGAATCATATCTTTTAAATCAAAACCTACAAATGTGAGTTCCAATTAAAGGAGATGTTTACAAGGCTTCATTGTTTCGAATAACTTGAAAATTCATTATGTGTACTCAATGTCTTAAAAATCTGAGATTACTACATATGTAGCACTTTGAATATTATCTATAACTGTAAGTATATATATATGTGTCTGTAACCAAAAGAGAGATGAACATATGCAGGTAGCCTGCTCCATCTCTACCAGGAGATGTACTTGTTTTCTGTGAATTTTCTGCCAAGGCTATAAATGGCAGAATAGCTCTGCACACTTGGGACGGGATTGATAGATGGTTTAGTGCCTATAACAAGGAGAGGAAGATGTTTGTGTCACTTTCTTTAAAACAAACAAACAAAACCAAAGTGACAACAAAAAGCTTGCAAAAAAACAAACATCATTTTTGCTGTGAAAGCCCTGGTACATGATCTGTTCAATGATAGGAAGAAACCAATGTTTGCCCCTAATAGCACAATGGCTTTTGTATAAATAGCAGTAAACTGGTGCAATCCAGAAACGCTGAAGGTTTTGGAAACCAGCTTCCTGAGTTTGCTGACTCTGAGAAACAAAGCGTAGCCCTAGAGAGGGATGTTATGACCAGTGGCTTTTCAAAATAAATGTTAAGCAGGGCTAGGAAGAAGATGACAAAATCTTTTCTTGGTTTATGTGTGATTAATTCTAGGGGTAGATTCTTCGTTGTCTTCTTATTTGCTTATTTCTTATTCCAGAATATAAATCTGTTTCACAAGAGAAAGGTAAAACTACATGTGGTTTAGATTTTAAAAATGAGGATGCAGGAATATTTTCTATTTTCTAAATTTTAACAGTGTCAGTATAACAGATTTTCAACATTGTAGTCCCCTTTAAATTTTTTACTATGTTTCTTCGACTAGAAGGGGGTTAAAATTCAAGACAATGTTGGCATAAGATCAAATGGGTATGCAGTGGTTGTAAACACATCCAGGACAGAAATGAGAAGATTTATAACTAACAGAGGACTGAAGTTCTGGAATAGTTTTCAAATAGGAGTGATGAAGGAAAAAAATTCTAATGTTTTTAAACAAAGTGTTTGATAAAATTACTTATAGTATTATTTGACCTGCTTCCCTCCATTAGCCATAAACTTGATCTGATTACACAGGAGTTCTCTTCTGTTTGTTTTTTCTCAAAGTAATGATGCAAGCATCAGTATTTGTGCTGCAGAAATACAACACATTTGAAAAAACCCTGAGAAAATAGAAAATAAACAATCTTACCTCTAGTAAATTGACACCAATAACCTTCAGATGAAAGAGAGAAACTGGTACCGTACCCAAATTCAGGCCCACCAGTTTTGACCTTCTTTGTTTTTCCCAAATATGGCATATTTCAGACATTAATTGTATTCCATCTCTATTCAAAGCAGACATGAGGAAAGACATTGGCTGAATGTACTGTTATTCATTTTAGGGTCTGTATCTCATCCTCCCTGGACAGCTTTACACATAACAAAAAACTAACATCCAGCAGAGTTGAAAACCTTCAAGAAATCAAGGATCAGGCTCACAGTTTTAGGATCTGTGATTCTGTGAAAGCATCTGTTTAACCCTATGTAAGCACTTCATTCCAACTGAAGCATATGCCTAAATACTTAGTTGACTGCAGACAGACTTTGGCACATGTTTAAGTTACATCTAAATGCATTATTGGACTGAAACTCTGCTTAACCTACAGGAAGCAAAGGCTATTAATTGGTGATGCTAGTTAAATAATCATGGTACAATACTCTCCATTATTTTAGGTATTGAAGCTTCAGTTATAAACAAGTGTCTCAGAAATACTGTACAAATTTAATGGTATAAATATTAAACCATCCACTTATAAATAAGAAAAAAAGAAGAAGAAACTAAGAAGAGGAATAAAATATAGATACTTTCAGATAACTTTGAACATCACTATCATGTTCGTCATAATTCAGTAAATATTAAATTTTATCAGATGCTCTGTCTTTTCCAGGCTTAAATAATGAATAAATGTTAACGTGCAACATTGCACACATTGTTCTTATCCATTACTATCTAATGATGTTCCGTTCTTTTTCATTCAAGCATTTTTGGTACCGTGTCTTTAACCATCTCACTATCTGTCATATCCCTGCTAGGCTTGTTGTTTTCCTACAGGCAGTTTGTTACATGATTCAACCAATATTGTTTCCTCTGCTTGCAGGGCTTTTTTCCCCCTTCTGTTTAGCATTCCATTATAAATTTCATGATATTAATTTAAATGTACCTAACATTCTCCCCAGATTCTAGATAGCTATTTTTACTGATTTAACTTGCTGGGAAGAACTCTCTTTTTGCTTTTTTTTTTTTTTTTTAAATCTTCCTGCATTACTGTACTCTGAGGCATTTTTCTCTTCTGTACTATCTGATATACATCTTGAAACATTTGTGATCAAGTTTTGAAGCAGCAAGTGTCGAAATCTCAGACCAAGTATAATAATCACAATGATTTGAAGAAAAACATTGAGCTCCGCGGAAGAGGCAATAAAGTCAGAGAACTAAATGTGTCACTTTTCAAGAGATGATGCTATTTACAAATAAATGCTTAATAAACCTAGATCTTGCATTTTTCTTTTGCATGTTATCATGCTTCATATACAAATAGAGTAATTTTATTTCCATTGTAAGTTTTCCACTTTAACAACATACAGTCCATCAACAAATAACAAAGGTACACATTGCCTTAGAGTCATAAAAATAAGCCCTCTTAAACACACATTGCAATAACTTTTACATTTACCTCTAACATTTTTAATACACAGAAATGATTATCAATCAAAAATACTGTGTGTTGAGGGTTATGGCTCAATTATTTGCATATATTTTAATTTTGAAATTGGATTTTGCTGTTGAAAATAATGTCAGTGCCTCTGTTATAGAACAGTTTTATAATTAGAAGAATTCTGTAGCATAAAATGCTCATCACCATAGCAATGGTTTTTCATGGGGCATAAGTAAGTTGATAACAGAGGCAATACATTTACTACAGAGACTATTGTGGTTGAATAATGTAAAGTTATAACTTCCAGTAAAGCACCTACTAACATAAGAAATCATGGCACAGTCACACTACATATTGACATTAAGAGTCATTTTAATGAAATACATAAATATTTTATACAGCTTCCTTCATACAAAGCACAATAACATTGCAATGTCTTACAACATAGTGTCTCATATGCTGCTTCTCCTCTTGAAGGGTCATGTGCTTGTATGTGTGCATGTGTATAGGGATCACTTCAACCCCTCCTGGAATTCCTTTATTTATTTATATGTATTGTTCTAATATTAACCATTGCAGTATCAGAAATTGTCATGAACCTCTCTCAAAAGAGCAGAACAGCAATTGTTTAAAAGCAGTTTGTGTCACTAAACAACATTTGAATTTTGGCAGCAAAAAAGTGTTAGTCTATCCAACTGAACTCCAGAAAAGAAATTCAGGTAGGCAGAATGCAATTATCCCAATTTGAAATCAGGTATAACGTTGGGCATGTTATTGTGAAAATTACACAAGATCTTTAATGGAGGCAAATAGCCAGAAACTTAATTTTATTTCTCCTTTTGACTTTCCCATAGCACAGTCAACACGAAATACCTGGCAGGAAAACAGCTTTGTTGCTGACTTGAAGTTATGCTACCATTCACTAGGGCACAAACTGGCAGTTTTTCCCAAGTGGCTTTCCCATCTGAGGACTGATATACTCCTGCTTTGCTGTACTCATGATAACTGACTCCCTGCAAGGAGAAGACAAATAGAGGAATACAGGTTTGCTTTGTAGAAGTACAGTAAGACTTATCTGGATTGGAGAGAAAGGAGAGTAATACATGTGGAAATTTGTGAAGGTCACAAAGAAGGACAGTGGATCCTCACCTGCTTAGCTGAAGAGTCAATCACAAGCTAAAATAGACAGACCAGCATCATAAAACACTGACAAGCAGAAATAACAGTAGCTCCAATGCAAGACTCCATCACAAGCTTTATGGCTATGAGTGCTCCTACTGAAGTCAGTAAGACTTAACTGTTCATAGGCATATGCTTAAAAAATGGCTTCAGGCTTGGCCAAGTAACAGAAACCGAATACTTTTAAAGCTGAAATATTTAATCTCAATGGGATCTCAATGCTTAAATAAGTACTGCACATAATCATAAGAAGACCTAAGGCCTGCAGTAGTTATTTTCCATACAACAAGTAGATTAGACCTCTTGATTTTTTTTATCTTTTTTTTTATTTTTATTCTTCTTTTCATTTGGTGGTGGCTGAACTGTATTTGTCCAAATCACTGAGTTTTCACCTTTTCACATGAAAAGCAATCAATGGCATGTTTTGCAGAAGAAAAAGACTGAGACTTACTATATTGGTACAATAGAAAGAAAGGCCTACAGACCTACACAACCCATGAAAAATGTCCATAAAAGCTACTTGTTCTCTAGAGGCATTTTAAACCATGTTCATGTCATTTTTTTTCATAAAATACTAGTGGATTTCATGGAGGACTCTTGAATTAAAATTTGAAATTAAACAGAGCGCTGAGATTTGATAGAAGAACTCTTACAGCAAAAACTAGCATCTCCTGTTCAAGGAATTTCATCTTTAGTGACCTGGCCATGTAATACCATGATATCACTCCTGAGACTGAAGTCACTCAGAGCTGAGGTTACTTGATAACAGGTCAAAATGAGCCTTCCACCTTTCAAGTCTTCTGAGAGCATCTTTTGAGTATGCCCATATTTGAAAATTAATTTATACCTGTTGTTTATGTTGTGGGTGAAAAAAAAATAAAATTATGAAGCTTTCCCTTGAAATTATCCCCAAGGAGTTTGGAATCTGCAGTGATTTAGTTTTGCTTAAGTGAGTTTAAATTTTTTACACTATGAGAGGGTTTGAGACTTTTGTAGTGCCTGTTTTGGGAACATCCTTATGAAATATCATCAGGAAAGGAGGTGACTTGTTTTGAAAACAAAGATCTGGTTGTGTGTTGTATTTGTCTCGCAGTGCTTCTAAACCCCTGCTACTTAAAATGTGACAAAAGAGTGAGCCCTTTGCTACCATGCTTTTTTCACATGGGAAAGCACTATTGGATGCATAAGGGATTCTTGGAGCAGAATTCACACAAGGAAATGATAATCTAGGGCTACCAAGGCTAATGGATTTTTTTTAAAGAAAGAAAGATGTAAATTATGTCAGATAATTCTATAAGCATTCTATTTAGGTGGCAGGAAAGAGCGTAACAGTGTTTACAGCACACCACATAACTAGGCCGATGTTCTAAAAAAGACGTGGTGTGTTTCAGTCCTGTGCCTTTTTATTATCACATCTTATTACATTATAGTTTCAGATAAAAATCACACCTTGGGCAGTTGAATACACTCAGTTTCACCCCCTCCCTCGCAGGTGTCCCTTGAGGTACATTGTTATGTTACAGTATCACACTCCTTGTCATATCTTATTGCTTACTTGCAGATTGTGGAAATATTTTGAATCTTGACAGAGTGGGAACAGCCTAAGCATCAGCACCAGTTTGCACTAATGTAATGTGCCACTGCACCAGTTCTAAAGACAAC
The DNA here is from genome assembly GCA_013399015.1 of Galbula dea. Classification (NCBI taxonomy): domain Eukaryota; kingdom Metazoa; phylum Chordata; class Aves; order Piciformes; family Galbulidae; genus Galbula; species Galbula dea. The sequence goes on from VWZX01009335.1 coordinate 1,420,537, forward strand.
AAAAGCAAAAAAACCCCAAATCAACCTGTAAAAATGTACAGAAGACATTCTGGGAAGTGCAGGTTGTCCAATCTGCATTATCTATCAATTCATCTATTTTAGGTATGACTGTGAGAGCAACCTTCATGTCACCTTGGCACTACTGTTAAGAAAATAATATGAACCACATGAAAATTTTTTGGGTTCATTGGCTTTTTAGGGTTCAGTACACTCACTAATAGACACCAAGTCTTGGTCACCCTGTTGCATGGCTGCTGGGACCAGAGGACACTGCAGGCTCGAGAAAGGGTGAGCCACATGTATGGATGTTCCCTAAGCAGCATCAGAAAAGACAGAGGTGGAAACTGTCATTTCTCCTCAGTAACTAAGGGGGAAGAGGCAATTTCCAGTTCTCCTCTTACTGTGAAGGTCAGATAAAGGACTGAAGGAGTGATGTGGTGATGAAGGTGGTGGTGAAAGTTGCCTGTTGTTGGTTAGATTTGAAAAAGTCAGATTTCAGAAGGAAATTAGAGATTTGAGATGTGAAGAGCAGTTCAAAAAAGAGAAGAGAGAATCTCTTCAGTAGGCCAGGTACTTTATGCAAAGTGAAAGGACATAATGATGCTTGCAAAAAGAACAGAACTGTAAGGGGTAAACAAACCTCAAAATTTTCTACTGGAGAAATGACGGAAGTCAGTCTTAAAGATTTCTTCTTGGATTTGGGTATAGCAAAATGCTACAACAGTGAAAAGGAGAAGTAGGTTTGCTACATGTAATGTGGGAAGACAGGTAGCAGTATCCTGTGTGGGGATATCTGGGATGTGCCCTTCATGTTAGCATTGTCTTGTGGACAAAGGCTCCTAAGCTCCATGGCTGGTCCAACAGCCACAAAGCAAACAGTGCTGGGCAGTGAAAAAATGGCCTGGGAACCTTCTGGAACGATCTCAATGTCTCCAGCCAGTAGAAGCCTGCAGATTTGGGATAGCAAATGGAAGACTACCCAGATTCAGGCTGTTACTGAGAGGGTTGTGTCTTAGGTAGTGTAACAGAGCCACCATCACCTGTGTCACAACCTGGCCAAACAGTTGCAATTTAGAAGATGCTGAGGGTTGCCTAAGTGATTTTAAGGGTCTCTTCAGCCTTTGAAGCAGTCTAGGATCAGGAAGATTGCAGAAGTGCTTAAAATGGCACAGACACACACCTGAGACTTTCCAGTGGACTTCAAATGTGTGTTGGCATCAGCAGGGGCTGTGTGATAAAAAAGATCACCTCTAATGAGCAATTCGGGAACATGAAAAAGTAGTTTCTCTGTGGCAGAAAAGAAAAACTTTCATGAGAAAAAGACAAAGAAAAGTTGTCTGTCAAATCATAAGTATGTTAGTGTGTTTTAGCAATATTAAAAAAAATAAAGTTTTTAAAATGGGCCAAATTTACCCCCGTATTTTTCATTCAAAAATTTCAACCTACACTAGTGAACAAAACTGAGACTGCCAAAGTCAACTAACCTGAGATTTTCAAACTTAGCCTAAGTCTCCAATGCATCTTCTTAAAAGGATGGTTGATTAAAGTGGCCACATAGCTAGGACGTACGTGATTTTTCTCTTCTCATGAGCACTTCACAAATTGATTTCTACTTTGGATTCGGCTTAATTGCAGCAGTTAGACGGCCTCCTGATGGATGAACTATCACAGAGAAGCATATAATCTGGGCCATACAGTATAGTAGAGATTTAGCTATTTAACCCCCAATTAACACTGAAAAAGCTGCTCACTTGGCTCTTCTGGGACAGCAAACATAAACACAAGAAAAATCTCAATGTATAAAGTGGGGTCCACTTTTGTTTGGCTTCATGAACATAACCACAGACATTTTGAGCTTGATTTTCCTATGCTTGTTTTTGCCACATAGTGCCTCTTTCTTTTTCATAATCAATGGAATTACAATATGTATATATTCATTTGGCTGTGGTTTGAATTTGTGGCTGCTGGGGCTGGAGGAACAGTGACACTTCAGATTACAGAAGGGGTGAGTCACATCTGCAGATGTTTATTTAAAAACAAATTTGGTAAGCTTCAGCCATTCTTGTTGCATTCAAGAGAGGAGGTCGCACCAGTGATGACTGTGATCATGAAGGAACTTGAACAGGTGATGGAGACTTCTATAGGCATCTCAGACTCAGGTTTTTACTGAATAGTCTGTTTTGGAGTTGGGGATATGTGTGTTTTCCTCTCTCTTTATTAGTAGCTCTGTTTCAGCTGCAGCTGCATTGTAACCTCTCTTTGTGGGCATGCAGGATAATTCACAGTCCAACAAATTGAAGGCAACTGTAAACTACTGCATAGCTTCAGAGCAAGGATAACCTTATTTAAAGATTTCCTTGCTGTTAAACTCAGTCAGCTACATCTATTCTTTTAGCATGGAAGATTCCCATACACTCTACAGTTGTGTTTTTTGTTTTGCATTTAAACACTTTATGCATATGCCAATGGTAAGCAGCTAATGGATCTCAAATGATCAGAGAGCAAGCTCTTGCCCAGACTTTGAGAGGCACAGGTAGGCAGGTGGCTCAAAAGATGTGAAAGGTGTGGGACTTCACATGGCATATGCAGATCTTCTGCCACTAATCAGAAGGCAGAAATAAACACAGCCCCACAAACTTTAACTTGCTTGGCAACAGTGTTTGAGGCAGGAACAAAGGTTTAGCCCTGCTGTTGGGATCTCTCCTGATACTGTTACGCACTTCCAAGTGCAGGAGGTGGTATGAGTCCATCTGAAAGGGCAGGAAGGCTGGCTCAGACCAGAAAAAGCAAAAATGAAGCCATTGCAAAAGCGCCTTCTTTATTTTTCCTTTTTCTCTTACTAATATGCTTCTTTTTATTGTTGTTATTATTTTTTTTTCCTTTTTGGGTCACACATGTCTGCAGGCCACAGAGACTTGAGAAGCAGCCTGGGAGATGAAGAGCTTATGGAAATGAGCTCTCCTCCTCCTCTTCGTGCAGACTGCTAATTCTGATTCAACAAGATTTTTAATTCCCCCTCCGTGGCTGTGCAAACAATTTGCTGATCCCCGAGAGTTACTCCAATCCAAGGCTGGAGTAACTCTCAGGTGCAGCTGTGAACAGGATTTTGGTTAAAGTCAAGTTCATAAATATTTGCCTAATAAAACAGACTCTTTAAGTGCCAAATAAAACAAGCCCAGACTGGGGGGAGAGAAAAAATACCCCTAAGTTGTTAAACGCTCATTTAAATACTTTTCAGTACTGCTGATATTTTATGTAACACTGGCCTTATTTATGTATTTATGTATTTTGCTTTGATGGGGGATTATTTTTCTCACTGCAGTCTTCTTTTGATTGATGCAGTGTGCCTGCTCACTTTCAGATATGGTTGGAGAAGAAGCTGCATATGTTGGGTGACTGTATTTAAAATGGATAATACAGAATGATTTTAAACTTTAATATTTCATATAGACATTTAGTTTTACAAGTCATTTATTTTGTGAGATGTAAGTTTCTGCCTGTACAGTGTTGATTTTGAGTAACTTGATGTTTATTTCCCACCTCTGCATATTAATGTTATTTAGACTGTGTGGTTTCCAATACCTTATCATTGTTGGATTCTTTAACAGCTGTGAAGGAAATAAAGTGAACTCCTTCATATCATGATTTTAGTTTTTTCCTTATGTTGACTTTAACCAATATATTCTTCAACAAGAAAGTCAGAAGCATCTGCCATATGAAGCAGCTCTGTTATGTCTCAGATATAAGACTGAATAATTTGTAAAATTATTAGTTTCCCAGCTACAGTATATACAACTTGAGTCAGATTCACAGCTGATAAGAATTAACATTTCTCTATCAACTTTAAAGCCACTTTGAAAATTTATACCCATTGAAAATCCTGTTCCTCCCTGATGTTAACTCCTTTTTTCTTAATTTGTCAAAGAAAAAGTCTCATTTTTAAAATCAGATGGCTCTGAAAGTTAGAATCTTAGTAAAGAGAACAATAAAGAAAAAATTCTCACTTCAAGTCCTTGAAGAGAGTTGACATCTCTCTTTGACTGCAGTGTGTTTAATTGAACTCCTAAGTGATTTTTCAGAAAAGAACAGACCAAATGCATTTAGATTTGTCAATGTGTTACTTCATTGAAGACAGATCTCGGTAGGTTTTGACCAGGACAAAAAAAAAAGTTGAATTTAATGATGTTTATTGTACCAGTATTTTCTGAAAAACAGAATGTAAACAGTACTTACCTGTAGGGAAAAGGCAGTGAAATGTATCTGGGAATCAAATATGTCCAGGACTTTACTATATTAATCAGTTTTATGCCACCAAACAGATATACCTAGTAAAAGATTTATTTAAGAATATTACAGGAGTGCTGGGAGAGGAAAAATATGTTTCCACCACTTATGCCTGGTACATTTAAAGCTTGATTATGCATGCTTAATATTTCCAGTTCTTCTGAGTTTAAATTTCAAATATGCTTAGATATAGAAATAATTGTGATATGCCAGCTGTCTCAATATGGACTGGATCAGTAGTGGTACTTAGCATGCATAACATTGCTTAACAGAAATTAACACTATTTTATTAGATCTGAAGGTATTAAATGCTCATAAATATATGTTAGTCACATCTCACTCTCTTACTTTTTTTTACTAGAGTGAATATTGTGTTTTTATTTAAAAAATAAAAACAGTATTGATGATGAAAGATTAATGATGGTTTGACCTTGGTGTCTTAGGAAAAGAAAGTGAGTCTGGGACTTGGTCTATAAATGAAAAGTGGTTTCCATGGAAATCTAAGTAGAGGAGTCAGGTTACATCTGTCTAATTCCTGCCATGACTTCTTGGACTTCATAAAAGCCCTAGGTTAATGTAAGGTTGAGTTCATATCTTTCAACAGTACAAACCAGATCTGAAATGTTTTAATGATCATATGATTCTCTAAAAGAACCTTCATTGTATTAATATTGGTTTTCATGGAATAAAATTATATGAAAAAGGTAAAATATGTACCATGCTTACGTACAGCTAACATAGCTCATGATTATAAGTAGTAAAATATGCATTAGAAATCATAGAAATCCTACCTAATGTTGGGTTTTTTTAAAGGAAAACTTTTATGTTTTCTTTCTGAAGCAACGTAACTGTGAGATTCATCTCCTTCATCACTAATGGCCATCAGTTCTGAAGCTAGTGTTGTTCTAGAGCAGGCTGAAGAAGGCAAAATGCAGACCTGTTTTCTTCTCTGCTTCTCTGTTGCTTCTGCTTCTGCTAACTTATGAGGCCAAACTTTTCATATACCAATAAAGAGAACAGTTCCTGTTAACTCACATGAGCAAAACAAATGAGGCTTGGCCTTCATTAATGAAAGATGTCACATTAAGTAGTGTAAAATATGTGGCAAGGAGCTTGAAGTTCATGTGGCCATATGGAGCAATGAACACATTGCAAATATATCTTCTCAGGTTCCTGCATTGATGTTGATTCTGTATCTTGTTGCAATCTGAATTGCCACATCACTTCAGGATGAGAGAAGAAAGAGCCCCTCTGATCACTTGCAGCAGGTTCACCCTGCACTGACCTTCATCCAGAAGAACCTAGCAATCTTGATTCTTTTACATGAATGTTTGTGTCTCAGAGCTGGTGTTTCTCAGCTGGTCTACTGCTGAAGGCTTCTGTGGAGAAGCACATGACCTTTACTTTCTTGAACCATCACTTCCATGCAGAGAATGGGTGCTCACCACTCATTACTGCTTGTTGTGTTTCAGGGTTTTTTTTAAAATTGATTTCTGACCAGGCTAATGATCTCAACAGTTAGGTTTTACCCTGAGAGCTCTAATACAATTGATACCTTTGAAGTTCAGCTCATTGTGTCTTGGTACATTTTGCCCTGACCAATTTATTATGCCATGTTTGATAGGAGCTCTTTCTGCCACTACAATGCTTTGGAAGGCTTATTCCTGTCTCCTCTTCTTACCTACCACCCTCTATGAAAATTTTTGTTCTATCCCACCTTTTTATTAATAGTTCTCTAGAGGCCTTGAGTGCCATTTTTTTTGCCTCTCTTAGCCTTACAAAATTAAATGCCTGCTTGGAGTTAAGTAACTTGGTGTTACTTATATGGTAAGTAACTAAGTGTCTTGGTGGCTCAGGAGGTGTCATTATTCAGCCAACAGTTCTGACTTTCCCCAAGTCATCTTCATAACCATCCTGCATAAGGATTAACTATGATCACAGTATAATATAGGTTGGAAGGGACATCTGGAGTTTATCTGGTCCAAAATATTGGTTAAAGCTGCGCTAATTTTAATGCTAGATTCTATTTCTCAGGGCTTTGTCCTATACTCCATGACCATAAACCTTTTAATAAAGTTACAAGACATAATCAAAATCAAAGTGGAGTTCAAACAGTGGGTACTTTGCAAATGCAATTCTAGTGTTGTAAACTGTCCACTTTCCACCACCATAATGGATCATTTTTGCCTCATAAACATAAATGCTGAGTGGAGAAATTGCTCTGAATAATAGTTCAGAACACAGAACTTCAATGATTATGTTTGTTGAGAAAGTGATCTTAGAGATCCTTGGTGATTCATTAATCTCTGCAAAACTTAGTGACATTTTAAGCATAATAAAAAAAAAGAAAAAAGACAATAAAAAATAAAGAAAACAAAACCAAAACCAGACAGAGGCATCCTTATTTATTCTGTGGCTTTGGAAATCAGGGCATTTATTTGACTGTGAACTGCAAGCATCCACATTTGAAAATACAGGTCATAATTTGATAAGAAAAGTGACACAAATCTCTTTTGCCAAAGTGCTAGGTAAACAGTACACCCCCAAAATTAAGCCATCTGTTTAAATAAGCCCTCTTTTGATGATATCTCTCTGCACTCATTTGTATGGTCTTACAGAGTTCAGTGGGTTTCAGAGGTGTCACAGATCACTGTTTGGCTCTGTGAGCCCCCTAAATTTTAAAGATGTCTGTCCCAGCCAGCATTCTGGTTTATAACAATAACAGAGTTTCCTGATTTTTTGGACCTTTTAGATTTTGTTGTCATTTTCTTCCCATTTTGCTACTTTCTGAAGAAATACATTACAAATAAAGCTACAGATGACATTCACATTGTGGCACCTTGGAGAGAGCTTTCACAAAACATCACGAAGGAAATAGGCACACACAAAACTTGTGAAGAAAATACAGTAGGTTGCATATACACTACTCCCACTCATTGTTTGCAATTTGAGCCATTTGTGTCAGTGTTTGTAGGCAGCCCTAGAAAACAAGACACTGCCTCACTGTGAAACATAACCTTGGGACTGAAACTATTATAAAGCTCATGACTCTACTTGTCTCCTTAGCTTTACTTGCTTTTAAACCCCTTTGTGATGGAGAATGCAATTCTTCCACTGTCCACTTAACCTACGTTTTCACAGGAGTTACATGCAAACCTCCTTGACTATTCATGTAGAAAATCTTCCAACATGCTCCAGAAAATGCTTTTATCAGCTGACACAATTACAGTGGGTGGCAGGCAGAATGCTACTTCATCCATCAGTTTGACCCACTGGCTTGTGATGGGAATGTAGCCCAGATTTCTTCACCCTGGTTCAGGCAAAATTGGGATGTGGACTTGGGTGTCCCACCTTCCAGATGACTTTCTGCTGTTGACTAGAGAAGAGCAAAAAAATAACCCCATTCAGTTCTCATGATGGGAGAGCTCTTATGTTCTGCAAACCAAGTTGTAATAAAGTACAATGTTTGAAAACAGAAAAATTCAGATTAAAACTTTTAGTGCTACACATTTTGAGGGAAAATTTGTTACTTTGTTTTTTGGACAGGGAGAGTAACTATGGTGTGCTGCACTGAACTCTTCTTCCAAAAAAGCCTTTTGTGTTTTAAGTTCTGCAATATATCTTAGATGATCACAATAGACCTTTCTGACCTTGAAATCCAAATTCCTGATTAAGAACCATGTAACTGCTGACCTGGAGTGAGACCTTATCTATTATCTTCTCCCTTCAATCTCTTGCTGGATGCACCCTGTCCATATGTTAAAAAATATTTACTTTCATATGACACTTTTGTAAATTACAGAGTTACCACCTTAACTCACAGGCTCCTGACAGCAACTGCAAGAGGAAAAAAAACAGCTCAATTGCATATGTGAGGATTTTTTATCAATCTAGCCTTAGGTGTGCAGGGATCTTATGCTCATCAAGTGTATTCAAGTATGCATTTTAGAACTGGCTCTTTACAGAGCTAATTTTCCTTGTCAAAGCAAGCAAAAGCAATTATATAATGTAAACATTTGATTCATTTTCATTGTGTAGACCGTATTTTTGTTCACCCCACATTCTTCAAAACACCTTCATTTCAATTGGAAGTGTCTGCATTTGTGTAAAGACTACAAGGTTGATTCTCTCCATTGCTGCAGTCTTGTTGCTCCCATTACCACTAATGGGAGTTAAGAATGTGCATCAGGGGCCTAAAATTCAATTGATGGGGAGATCTTTATAAATTGTTTGGTAAGTCCCTATCCCTGCACTCGACTTCTCTGATATGTCTATGAAGCGTAAAGAGGTTTTCAATTGAAAAATGTATTTTCACCATTCAGTATTCAAGTCTACATTTCCATCTAATGCACTATATAAAAAGATTTATTTATGGAGTAGATGCCCTCTGATGGAAGCTAAAAATCAGTCTTAAACTGACCTTATCCTGGTTCATATTACAGAAACCATTAGCTTATATTATCACTGATTTGCTGTGAAAAGGCTCTGGGGCATTACAAGCATTCCCCATGCTCCCCCTGTCCCTCTGTGTCTCTTTGACATTGTGCCACCCCATTGTTTAGAAATTAAAATATGCAGTGTTCCCCACACTGCATGCAAACAAATGAGCGTTCATGCAACCCATACAAAATAATGACGTTGACCTTGTTAATAGAATGATAACCTCCATCTCAGACTAACTTCCTACTGCAGTAGAAAGCTACTAAATGCCTGTCTGCTTTGCAGATATAAATAAGAGAACTTAGGGAAACTTCTCTAGCAAAAACTAGATTCCAGCCAAGTGAAGGGGTAACACACACTTCTTGTCTGTAGTAGATTCTGTATCATGCCCATCATCCCTGCATGCATCCTGTATTTGTACAGAAAAAAAATTCAGGAAAGCTAATATCTATGGTGGATGCCATTCTGAGGCACCTCACTACAGTCAGTCCTGAGTACTCTACATGTTACATTCCAGCAGTGTCAAAGTGTCTCCTGTATTCCTGTTTTAAGAATTCTAAGGGTCCCTTCTGGAGACATCCTGCTCTTTTGCTTGCCTGGACTTCCTCATACTGTAAAGGGTTCTCTATGGACAGACAAGAGTCTGTTTGTGTCAAACACTCTGCAGCTATGATGCAGCCATGAAGGACTATATAGAAGGATTGTGCTGCTTCCAATCGTATGCCAACAGTCTCTTTTCCTCACAAGAGCAGCCTGTAATCTGGCTAATAGCATCTTTTCCTCAGCTAAAAACTCTTATTTTGGGTGGAATTCAGACCATTGCAGAGGCCTTGAGAACTTAATTGATGCACAGGCTCTTTCCTAAGGCTCTTCAAATAGTGCTGGATTTCACCCTTAATGAAGTATTGAGTGGGGCTGCCTATGAGTCTCAGGGGGAAATGTAGTGGAGTGCTCTGGCACCATTGCTCCCACTTTATGTAAGCCCACTCCAGCTTGCTCCATGCTTCTGGCTCAGTGCCTAGCTTTGCAGACAAATGTCAACCTGCCAAATATCTTCCATTTACATTCCATTCCATTTCAGAGACTGTCCAAATCAAACAAACAAACAAGCAAAAACCCCAAAACCCCCACCCAAAAAAAATTTAAAAAAGGAAAGGGAAGAGGCAATGACTTGTCAAATTTCCTTCCATGATCCCTTAGGGAAAGGGTTTATTACTGAGTGTTGTTGTACAGGTTCCACCATGAAGAATATGTGAATGGGAGGGTGAGAAAGAAGGAGAAAAAAATGCCTTTAAATCATAAAACTGTTAGTGAGCTTAAAAACATAAAGCAACATTTCAGTCTCAAAGTCGACCATGTAGGAACCACTGTACCTGTTATGGTTTCTGAGGGACTTTTTCAAAGGCTATACTTTTTTCCTTCTGCATTCATCAGGTAGCAGGTGGACAAATTAATAGATTCATAGGAAAGTTTATTTCTTAATATATGAACATATAGAAATGTGTGGAGTATTAATCTCTGAATATAAAAAGGGGTTTAAAGCACTGTTATGGGTATCGTAAGCTAGTAGCTGTAGTGTTCCTGCATAAAAGAGTCTCTTTAAAGGGTAATTCTCAGGAGAAGCTAATTCACATGCTCTGAAAAGTCCTCCTGAGCAGCTCAGCTGACTAGATAAGGAATTGAGGGAGACCAGTTTCTTCACTGAGATAGCTAGAGTTTACCACTGGGGAAATGAGCCTAAAAGCCTTACTCATCTTTTCGGTAGAAAAAGGAATAAAAGTTACTGCAGGTCTGTGGCTACATACATTATGTCTGACAACCAAATGCAGACAAGAGACATTTGTCAGGGTTTGGAGGTGGCACAGGGCACCATGCTGGATATCTCTGAGTTAGACCAACTAGAGAATTGGACAGCTGTAGGGAAGGATCACTGACACATTTCTTACATGGCTGGGCATTTGATAAGAAAGGATGCTGCTAACTCTTGCAATGAGCTTGTGCACTTGGCCTGCGTGTGTGGGGAGCTGGTTCTGTGTGAGGTGGGTGAAACTTGTGCTGCTGTGTGAAGCTGTAGCAGGCAAAAAGATAACCTACCTCAGCTCCCTGAAATATATCCCCTTTGTGTTTGTTTCCTAAACAGCAGTTCTACCCTGACCCCTTTATTGTTTAGCTGATAGGGTGGAGATCCAGTTCAAATCCCTGTCTGTTTCTGAAAACACAGTGATAGCCAGAAAAGAAACTCCTGTGTAGATTTGGTAAATTCTTGTTAGTGTTCTTTAGTGCAATCACTGAAAAGCCTCAAAACATCTTCTAAAGGGAAACAACATGACTGGGCCTCATAGATAGGCAGCTTGGGGCTTGTGCAAAGGTATTGGTTACCCTCTACCCACATGAAGCTGTTTCCTGTCAGTCACTGCAACTTTACTCTGATAATTAAAATATTAGCATTAAGAACAGACTTCATCACCTCAGACCACTGCAAGTAAAGATGATTATGTTATAACTGACATCAGAGAAGCTGAACAAAAGCCACATGCCACCAACAACTAAATAAAATGACTTCCTGCTTAAAAGCACCATAACACATGCATAATTAGCTAATTAAGCTACAAAATAAATAATTATCCAGTATAAGAGTGAGAGGAGGAAAGAAAAAAAAAAGTTAAAAGGTTACACACAGACAACATTGCTTTCCTCTGGAAAGATAACTAAATCGTTCCACCAGGAACACACCAGCTTTATTTGTGCTTTTCATTCAGAGCTGTCTACTGAATGGTTGCTAATTACACATATCCACTGGAAGTGGCAATGGCTGTTAGCTGTGATCTTTCTGGGTGATGAACAGTCTGCCTTGTCCACCCTCGCTGCAGATATTTTTTTCTCCTTTGAGAAATTGCATAGGAGTGCTTAAGAACAAAAAAGTGCCTGGCTGTCATGGCTGGGGCTGTGCCTCAGGAGATGGCTGTTCAGGTCTTGCTCCTCCCCAGGCTTCCTGTGTGGTCCTTGGCAGGTGACCCAGAGCTAGACTCAGGCAAGGATGGGTGGCCCTTACGCCTTACTAAGATACACCAAGTATCTTAGTACCGAGTAGCTCAGCACCTAATTCATGCTGGCTGGACGGGGATCTATAGATGAGGTATTATTTTGTGTGTGGTCCCCTTAGGGGCTCAGTCTGCTGGGTGATCTTGGAGACGCATAGCCACCAGAGGAGCAGTGCCACTGCTCCTGCTGCCAACCCACAGCTTGGGATCAGGACACCTCAGTTGTTTTTCCTGCTGTGCCTGAAAGCCTTTGAACCCACCTCTTCAAAAACAGGGGAAATGCGGTGAGGGAGGGGTGCTCTCCCTACCTTTGCTGTGGAAGCTGTTCCACTTTACATCAAATAATTAACAGATTCATCAGTCAGAGATAGGGAGATAGCAAGACCGAGCATGACTCTCTGGTGGTTTGGGGCCCTCACCTGAGGGGGAGGGGGCAGACCCAGTCTGTTGTCCCTGCTCTAATGACTATTTAAGTATTTTATCCGATAGCTGTTTAATACAAACCATATAAACGCTCATTGAAACAAGAGACTAGGGCCCAGGTCTCCTCCCTTTCAGGAGAGTGCTTTAACCAGTAGGATAGACATTCATGCTTGGTCTTGCTTGCTTCTTTTGGCCAAATGGATCTTTAAATGTTTCTTGCAAAGTGAAAGAGACTCAGGAAGGATTGAGAGCTTTTGCAATAGCTTCTCAGCTTCTCCGGACATCAGAACTCCTCCAAAGAGAGGAGCATCTCCTAGCTCCTGCATAGGTGCTGTGACCTTGTCTTGTGCAGGGATGGGCAGGCAGGGAAAGAAAACAACATGGGGAATCCCTATCATCTCACTCTGCCCTCTGAAGGAAGGGTGCCTAATCCCAGAGGAAAGGTTGACTTTGGCCCCAGTTGAGCCATGGAAATCTCCACAGAGGGTGAATCTGTGCTCCTAGGGCTGCAGTCCCAGGCAGGGACTTCTCTTAAAGGCTGCGTTGTGGGACAGACACCAAGAATACACCCTTGAACCACCAGGTTCTGCAGAGCTGATTTTTCCTGCTGAGGCACCCTTTCACCTCCTCGTACCTCAATTTCTCCTGGACATTTTTCTCCCACTGGTCATGCAGCCTGCTTATTTTGCTGACTACCTCTCTTTCAGAGAAGATGTACAGTGAAAAGTGCTCACTTAAATCAAAGATTTCTAGGTATTTTCAAACTTGGTAGTAATAATTAGTAAAAAAATAATCTTCTTCTCAAGGCAAAATTCTTAGAAATTTAGAAATAGGGTATGGAGGGCATGTCTGGGTGTTTTGTTTCAGTCTGGGGTAGTACGCAGGCTCCAGCTAGATTTAGCAAAAGAAGATCTGACCCTGAAGATTTGTTCACTGAGTTGTAATAACCAGACTGAGACTGCTAGCCTAAATTATCTTCTTCCAGCACTTATTTTGATTTGGCCTGAATGAATTGACTCTATAGTAAATAGATGCATGTGGAGACATAGGTTTCACTTAATAAGATAAGGTACTAAAATATTATGGTAAAATGTCTATCTGGGTAGTGAGATCATAAGTTTGCCTAGATTCATTCACTTGAGTACTGAATGTTTTCTCAAATATCCCCTAGTGCATATCTGGCAAGATCTCAAAACATTCTTAACACAAATAGTCTTTGGTCAATAAATACCAGAACAGAAGTGTCCTAGAGGAGAAGATTTATGATATGAGCAATACAAACACACCCATAAATCAGGACAGGAACACTTTCAGGTAGCATAGTCGGCATTTATGCAAATCACATTAAAAGCAAAAATACATGTATAGAACTTTTAACCAATGTCTTACCTTTACCTAGCTCACAAGGACTAAATAAAACCCAGAATTTGTTTAGGAAACACACAGACAAGACCTCAGCTACCTCAACTGTATTGCTTTATCTGTTGATAACATATTTTCTTCTTCCTTAATTTCACTGAGTTGGTGAATAGAATGCTTCAGATTTGTAATTAAAATATCAAGAAGATTGCAAAGAGTTGCAGTTTTAATTCATCACAAGCCTGCATTTTCTGACGTAGGAACTATTAATATTGACAGTAAATTGCCTGTTGACCCCTTTCTTTTTCCCCTGGATTGCCTTAGCTCTCCCTGCCAGGCATGTATATTTAGGGCAGAGCAGGCAGCGTGGCCAGAAGCTACGTGAACAGCAAAGTCATTACAAACAGAAGGTATTGTGTCTAAGGTGTAGTCACTTAGTGATGCAAGGGAAAACAAGGCAGCACACAAGGTGTAGAGCAATTGGGCTGACTGTGGTGGAAAACAACACATAATAACACCGAGTAAAGCTCAGCAGCCCATCAGGACACAAGGAAGAACAAAGCAAATGTGCATATTAATGCAGGGCACACAAAGGCAAAGAAAGGGACCAGACAACTGGCTTTGCAATTCCAGATTCTCCCACATTCCCCTACTTCTTGTGTTATCATCATGTGATACATGTTTTCCAAGCAGAACACAGTCACATGGCAACCCTACATTTTCCTGTTTGTGGGTAATTTTCTTGTCCTGTCAGAATAGAGTAACTTTCTCTTTGCTATCGATGTGTGGTCTAATGCATATATCATGTCAGCTCTGCACCAGGCTGACATACGCATTAGATACACTGACAGTAAACAGGAAGTAATCCAAAGTTATTAGGCAGGAAACATATAAAGAAGCCTGTAAGCTGTTACACTGCAAAGCTATCAGCATCTCAAAGATTTTTTTTCTTGTGTCTTGATTTGAGGACAATAAATATACATATTAAAAAGCTTTGTTTTCATAATCTGTAAAAGAAGGCACAGCTATAAATCTCCCCGCTGAGTAGAATAAGGCTCTAGGTGAATTCTCATTTCACTGAAGCTGGTGTCAAAACACCCATTGGCTACCCCGAATGTGTCCCTGATTAGCAATGCAATAACTTTACCAGCTTTGGAAAAGGATTGGAACCTCTTTTACTATCTCTGTACAAATTCACATTTCTCCCCTCTTGTAAGCCTCCATATTCTTAATGCCTAGTAACTTTTCAGTTGGAAACTTTGTTGTAAGTGTAAAACTCTATAAAGTTTTAACTATATAGCTTATGCTGGTTTATCTGTAATCAGCTGGTTTCCCCCTCTTTCAGACCACCATATAACTATAGAATTGTTAACAATTTTTACTGGAAGGTGCCTCAGCCCTGTAAATATCTAGTTACATGAAAATTTCTCTCTGTACCTCCTGCAGAATTAAGCAAATAGTCTTTAATTTGGCAAAAGCTGGTCCTGGGAAGCATTTGTAAGAGCAACTGGGTCAAGGTAAGGGTAGGTAAGTTCTATGGCATTTGAAGAAAGAAAGATGAGATGAGGAAAACAGTTACCTTCAGGCATAGAAAAGGCACAAGATTTGGCTGTCCCTGTAAGCACTTTGGTGTGGCCACATGACCTTTCAAAAGGTAGCTTAAAGAAAAATAATGGGAAATTCCCCAACTCTTATTCAGGAACACTAAAATGAAAAGAGATTATTGCCCTATAACTAGTTGAGGACAGAAAGATATTTTTATGAGGAAGGATGGCTTTTAACTTTGACAACACCATTATTCCATGGTGCCAAATCTTGTACCACATTTTAGATAGGATAAGAGGTTTTGTAAAATAAATTAACTTTCTTCAAGTCTTTATACTTTGGGAATCTGAAACAGTAAGAACAACATAGGACAACGTAAACAGCCTAGAAATGAGGAAATAGCCCATTTTTTTCCAAAGTCCTAAATTTCCATATTGCCTTACATTGCCCCTAATTCCTTCCCAAATTATTATTATTGAAGCCAGACTTCCCTGGTATGAAGTCCAAAGTTTTGGAAGTCCACTGGGTGCTTATTAAAAACACATTTACATTGAAAAGTCTCGTTTTTGTGTGTAAAAGGTGTGGGAGTACATTTTGTGCTTGCGTAATCAAGAACTGTACTGAAAGACAGTCATGCTGCCAGCACTCCATGTATGTCAGATTTAAACCTCTTTGTACAGGGACCATGTTTTTCATCTGGTGCTGCCTACTTTACTTTTCATAGGGTAAGTAATCACATAGGGTATGTTTAATCTGTGATATAATAAATCAGTGTGTAAGATATTTTCCATATTAGCAGCCTTAGTAAAGGACTCTTGTCCTCTTTGGAACTGCTGAAGCCTGTCTCTTATCATTCACACCATGCCTTCAGAAAAGGTGGGGTATGGGATATGGGAAGACCATCTGAAACCTGTAACAATGGTAGTGAATTTAGGTAGCTTGGGCAGCAGTCCAGTCAAAACCACAAGAAAATTAAATCAGAGTAAGTCTTATTTCCATCCCAACCTTGGGCAAAGCACATTGCCTGTGCCTAAGCTGAGTGGCTTTCCAAAGAAAGATACCTTGAATGTTTCAGGATGCCTGGAGTGGTTGTGGAAACACACGGAGTAAGGGCAAAGTTTAGTACCCTCCCTAATGCTATGTTGGAACCCAACACTTACAGGTGAACTCGAGTGTTTATATGAGAGATCTGAAATGGATATCGTCTTATCTGAAGTTCAGCCAAAATATCATGAGCTGGAAATTCCAGTGACTTTAAGCCTTCACAACATTCTTGCCATTAGTGTTTTACCACAGTGGACTACTTAAAAATACCTAAATATACTCCAAACCCCCTTCAAATCCCACTGAACTCCTATGGAAAAGAGGACTGAGTGAGTAACAACGCTTTGGGTTCCTTTTGAGTTAAGGCATGGTATGATTCTTATTGTAGTTAGGTCTGGGTAGACTAGTTCAAGTAAATGATCTGGTTGCTATTTCGAGCTTTGCAAGCTCTTGGAAATATTTTAGCCTTTTTACTCCCCCTAAAGTTAGTTAAAAAAAAAAAAAAAAAAAGTAAAAATAAAAGCTGTGCTCCTGGCTGGAGACACTTTAATGCTAACTTTCACCCTGGAGCAAATTTTTCATGCCCGAGTTATAAAAACCTCAGAAAAATAGGTGATGATATATAAGGTAAACATTAGGGGACCTTGAACTACAATTTTGTAAAGAGTGTTATGAACCTGACAGGACAAAAGATTAAGCAGACAAAAGCTTCTCTTCATAGCTGTTCATCTTAACAGGGCAGTGGTGTCTTGTGGTAGATAGGATACAGACACAGGAGACAGAACACCTTGCTTCTGCTCATGTTTCAGCTTGCTGAGTGACCTTTAGCAAAACACAATATCTGTAAGGAGAATAACAAATAACCATTTTTGCAAAGATCCTCAGATAAAAAAATGCTGTGTGGTTTTTAAATATTGGCATGCAAGAGTGTGCAGGTTTGCTCTCCAGACCCATTCCTGTTTCAGACATTTATACTGCTGAATTAATTTCTTGCAAAAGCATAAAATATTTTTGGTTTTCCTGTGTACTCCTACTTCTGTCTGTCTTTCTCAGCTCTCATAAACTTTCTAAAAATATACTAAGAGCATAACTCATCCTAGGTATAATTCCACAGATGAAGCAACTTAGGAAGCAATCTTGTAGAAACATAAGGTGAGTTCTGAATATTCTGGGTTGTGGTAGTAAGGAATTTTTGGAAAGGACTTCTCTCTCACTTCATTCCTATACTTTTCCTGACTGACACATGAAGTAAAGACACAGTGGCTAATGCAGATGGCATCTACTACACGTCCAGGACATTAACTGTTATGGTTACTCTTCGAA
This sequence comes from Galbula dea, assembly GCA_013399015.1. Taxonomy (NCBI): domain Eukaryota; kingdom Metazoa; phylum Chordata; class Aves; order Piciformes; family Galbulidae; genus Galbula; species Galbula dea. Next base: position 1,437,996 of record VWZX01009335.1, read on the forward strand.
AGATTCTTCAGAAAAACAATGTTTTAATCTCTAATAATGTCTGTGGAAAAAATCAAGAACACAAAATACATTTGTTAACTGAAAGCAATAGGGTTTATATAGTTACAGTTGTTTTCCAGAGGACTGGAATATTGCATAAAGATACTATACAAAAGAGAGATTTTGTGAAAATGCTTAAGCTTTAAATATCTTTTCTTAACTTTTCCTTGAGGGAAACTAAACATTCATCCCTTTTTAAAATTTTTTTAAAGAAAATAAACCTGAGGAATTAAAAGACTTGTGGCCTTGGTTCTTATTTTATAAAATGGTTCTGTTATGCAGCCTCTTGAACAACCCATGTGCTCATTTTAGAAGTGTAAGAGAGATTCAGCCCCTAGGAGTAAAGAAAAGAAAAGGAGAGGTATCCACATCTGCTCTGTCTCATTGACAACTATTAAGGATGGTAATAGTGGCTGATTTATTGTAAACATCAGTCGGCAGCTTATAAATGCTAAATTAAATTACTTTCTTTTCTTTGCTTATTTTTCACCCCAAAAAGAGAAACATAGCTAGATGATGCAATGATTCACATTGATACTTTGTAACAAAATTACAGGAAAAATGAAGCAAATTGCATGGATTAAATAAAATACATTTAACATCATTCAGAGCATAAAGAACAAGACGAAGTAAAAGTACAGTTGGTTAAGTAAACTAATTAACCATTTTCTGAGTACACTTAGATAATGAGCCATCTTTCACATGAAACAATTGGCTTCTCTGTAATTAACCAGAACACTCAGCGTGTTCTTAGTGTGTGGGTTAACCACCATGTTTGTTACTTCCTCTTCCCCTGAACACCATTATATTCTTTCTCACTGAGGCAATACAAACAGATATATGTATGTATTTTATGATTTTCTTACTGTTTCTTTTGCTAAAACACAACTCTCCAGAACAGAATATAATTTTTTTGTCCCAGAAGCTGATGCAGAGATTACAAAGCATGGGAATGCCACTATAACTCCAACCAAGTTCATCTTGTATCAGCAGCATGATGAAATGCAATAAGATGCAGCCATGTATAGGAAAATGAGGTGGTATTTGGAGATTAATGCAACTTTCATAACATTTATGATTTGGTGTTCTGGTGTTATATGGCTGTTTTTCCAAGGAAATTTGATTTTTGTATGTACCTTCCATTTCCAGCATGTTCAAGTGTGGTATTATAACCTTTCTAACTATCTAGATCAGTGAAGGAAGATGAGGGCAAGGGAGTAGTACCAGCAGTTTAGAGCTTGAACAACATCAGAGCCAGCTGAAATCCTAACCTCATATTTTACAAGTTATTTTGTAAAATTAGAACCTCTTGTTTGTGAAATAACAAGGGGACAGACAGAAGTCATTCCCATACACTTCCTAGATATCTTAGCTGAGACAATTATTTCTTTGTATTTCCAAGTTTAAGCTTATTCAAACTTGCCTCTTTCTCTGTCCTGTTTGCCCCAGCCTACTTGCAGTTTAGAATTGTTCGTGACACAGTCTGAATGAAATCAAATAATCTTTAAACTTATTTTCAGTCACAGACCTATCAAGCATTTTTGAGTGCATGAGAAGGAACTTCTGTCATTAACCATACAGGATTTTAGCTGATTAAGCCAGGACTTTTCTTCTAATCACAGATTTCTTTCTTATTGCCTCTTGTTGGAGGGACTGTGGCTTGCAAATGCTGCTAATCCAATGAACACTGGCAGTTCTCCATTTCTGACATTTCCAGAGCTCTTTCTCCAATTTCTGTGACATTTTGATGTCTGAAATGCTATCATGTTAACATTATCAAAATTCACTGCCTTCACTGAGCTTCTATCATGGGTGAAGTTGGCCCATGAACTTAAGCAATGGCTTGTATTAGTAAATTCTTAAGAACTAAATTAAATTACATGTTGCCCTACTAGGCAATATTATTCAGCTGCCATTGCATGTATACAAAGATGACATGAAGCCCATAGCCATTCAACTTTGGTAGTTATTCTGAAATTTATGAAAAGTGGGCAAATTGGAGAAATTATTTGGAAACAAATATATCATTGAGAAACTTTTCTGTTGTATTCAATCTAATTGCCTACTGTACTGGTGACACAAAACCTTATGTTCTATTTATTTTTTTAATGCACCCAACAAGTAAAAAGACAAATTCTTCTCCTCCCTGTGAAATGTCAAGTTCAAAGTTTTGCACAAAATCTTTTTTAAATACAACACCTTATGGTTAGTCCACTAATTGGTCTTCTGTATAACACATTAGCTGCTTCCACAGTAGTCTGTGAGATGAAAGGCACTGCTGTGATACCCAACCAAAGTTCCAATAAAGCACGCTTTATATTAACAAGATATACCTCTCACTCTTTTCTGGACTCTTCCATTGTTTTATTGTTAAAAGAAATTATGCTTGAACAAAAGCTTGATATTACAACGTTTTCCTTTTGGGTATCTGATACAAGTCATGTCACAATACTTCCAACAAATGGAGTTTTGCAACACTCTTCTGGATATCATGCTATACACACCAAATGACCAACCAAGTCATTTGTCACTGAGAGTGTTTTAAGTGTAGATAAGTTAAATTAATGAACTATATTGAGAATAGATACTATTTCTGTTTATGTAGTGCAGTGATTCTAAAAAAACATTAATGTTGGGTCAGTTTAGATGTTCATCCAGCACAATATCTTTCATCAAATGGTAGTTTTAAGTGTAAATGCAAGTGCAAGAATATTCCAGGAGAAGATGTGGTAAATGTGTACCATCTTCCTCCTTTATTCTCCTTTAATATCCTCTTATGTCAAGCTTAAAGAACTTCCTGAGCCTGATGTTGTCTCTCTGTTTGATAACCTGCAGATCATCGTTTCCGTCTCTGGAACCCATGTAAGTGCTCCTTATCCTTCTTTGGCAAGAATCTCCACTGAGGTGCTTGTCTGCTGCATAAACACCTCCTTTTGTTTGTTTAGAGTCTGGTTTCTTTAAAGACCCTTAGTACTTGAACTGGAAGATAATAAAGAATAGCTGGTCCTTACCCAACCTCTGCAGACCACTTGGGATTTTGTAGACCTCTACCACATCCTTCCTTCCTTTTCTTTTTTTCCAGTCCTCGCCTCCTCAGTTATTCCTGTAGAGAAGCTATTCCACATTGAGACCCTTCTGAACTATGTCTGAATATTTTCCCATTCTGACCTTATTTTTATGAGATGGGATCTGAACCTTCTGTATTCATGGGATGGGCTAATTGTGGATTTCTACTGTGGTATGATGAGATTTTCTTTTTTGTTCTCTTTTATTCTTTTCTTAAGGATTCTGAACACTTTATCTATTTTTGTGAATAGATGTGATGACTACTGAGCTAATACTTTTCATGGAACTATCTTTAGTATTTTAAAGATAAATTTTCTCCATTGAATAGGAGTACTTTGAATGTAAAACAGGTTTTCCTAAAATGCTTCCCTTTATATGCACATACCTATATCACATTTTATTACCGCAGTGTTTACTCCATGTGATCTATGAATGTGTTTAGCAGTGCTGTTTCCAACAGATTTTCAGAGGTGGGCTTCCATTGCAGAAACAGACATTTACTCCTAATTTCTGCTTCATACTTGTTTCAATATGTAGTCCAAATACTTTTGGTGGTTTCTGGAATACTGAGGAGTCTAAGGAAAATAAGCTTATTGAGTATAAGCTTAAGTTCCCAGTGGGGGCTTCTTTTCTTTTGGAAGATTTGTAGGGTGTTCCTGAATCAAATAGAATGAAAACCACTGATTCAGACCATTTTGATAAGAAGTATCTTGTAAAATCTCAGTGAAGGCTTTGGCCTTTGCATCTGCTAAGCAACCAAAATGATTTTTAACAAGCTCAACTCCCACATAGACACTTAAATAAAGAGCAGATTTTCAAAGGTACTTAGTTCTCTGTAGTTTCTGATGATAACATTCTGGGACAATTTTTCAAGTAAGTGTAACATCTTTTAACAATCATCCATCTATTTGTTAATAAAATAAAAATGAAATGGTGTTTAAAATCTGTTATACTTTGTGGATTTTGCTATTAATAAGTGTTTGAGATATGCAGACTCTAGTGTTTCAATACAGAAACATAGAAACATCATCACGGTTGGAAAGGACCTTCAAGATCATCAAGTCTAACCGATAGCCCTACACTACTGTTATCCCTAAACCACCCCCCTAAGTGTCACATCTACTCTTTTTTTTAAAAAACCTACAGGGGTGGTGACTCCACCACTTCCCTGGGCAGCCTATTCCTCTACTGCACCACTCTTCTGGTGGAGAAATTTTTCCTAATATCTACTCTAAATCTGCCCTGGCATATCTTGAGCCCATTCTCTCTGGTCCCATTGCTAGTCACAAGTGAGAAGAGGCCAACATTCACCTCTCTATAACCCTCTTTAAGGTAACTGAAGAGAGCAATAAGGTCTCCCCTCAGCCTCCTCTTCTCCAAGCTAAACAGCCCCAGCTCCCTGAGCCTCTCCTCTTAAGGTCTGTTCTCCACAGTCCTGATCAGCGTAGCTGCCTGTCTCTGTACCCTCTCCAGCACCTCAATGTCCTTCCTATACTGCAAGTGATATCGAAAGGAAAAAAAGTCATTCTGAAAATTATGTTTGGTAGATTCTCATTTAATTTAATAATTTCCAGATTAACGTGACTCATTTCACAGAAATGGTGCTTTGGGTCAGGGTTTTGTCTCTTTGTTTTTCTATAAAATACTTAAGAGTATCCCGAGTGCTAAGATGGTTGGATCAGTTATTCAATGTAAGCAAACTGGTAAGTTCTCAAATTGTCCATTCTGCAAACTCAGGCAGGTATCTCAAAAACAAAACTGTTCTTTTCCGTCTTCTCCATCCTCCTACTCCCTTAAGGTTGGTGAGGAGTCCTGATATTACAGGTTATTAAAGGAATTATTTTGAAAGAGAAGTATTACTCTGGGCTAAAGAAGCTAAATAAATAGTACATTTTGTGATTTTTTTATTGTCAGCTTTGTGAGATTTACTGGTTCCTTTAGAGCTCATCTCAACTTGTTTTATACTATTTTAATAAATAAATAAGAAAGCATTGCTTATTAAAAAATTTTGCAATCAAAATTTGTTTGACATTTTTGCTGAGAAGCAGAACAAGATCTGGCTTGAGCTTACTCTTTTGTGGCTCCTTTTACAGAGTGACACTTCTATCCATATTCACACAAATCTAATTGAGTCATATAATCCAAAAACTCAAAAAGAACCTGGAGAAACACATGTACCATGGCCCACTTCAGCTGCAGCAAATTTTCTTTAAATTTCTGGTCTGCCTGAGGCCTAAAAGCCAACACAAAAGACCACACAGACCTGTTATTTGCATACATCTGCTAAATAATGCAGTAATGTTAATTTCTATACAATGTGATAGTCTGCTGCTGGCAGAAGTGTGGAAGAGAAAATCAGTATTAAGAAAGTAAAAGCCTTCTTCCTCCTAGTGTTTTTCTGGACTGGATAAAATTATTTTGAACTCAACACCTATATCCTGACTGCCAGATATGTTCATCTCTAAAGAGCCTCATAGAAAATAAGGTTCTCCCTCTTATTGTCTTCTTTCCTATAGTTCTGTAGATATCCTTTTAGGCAGAGTTTCAAATTCACATCTGGAGTAATACAGATCATCATTATAGTGACAACAGTGGGTTTGTGTCCACCTAGGCTAATGCCCTCAATTTTGGCCAGAAGAAGAAAGTGTTAGGCTCAAAAATGCATGGTCAACTTTCTAGTTATGCAAAGGAAATCAATCCTGCAAGGTTATATAAAAGTGGAGATTACACATGTATGATATTAACATGACAGACATCAAGAAAAAGATCAACCATTCTTTATAATCTAAATTTTGCAGGCACCATTTCGAAGGTAAATATGCATAAAGAATTAGTGAATTTCCAAAAAGTGGAAAAATCAATAACTTGAGTACATGAGATTTCCTTCATCATATACTTTTGAGAGTTGCTAAAGTTAGCATCAACAGCAACCTGCTGCTGTTAACAGTAAAACCTTGCATACAAAAGTTGAGCTGGGAATGGTGGAGTAAGGGAGGAGCAGGCTAAGCCCTTATAACTGGTGTCTGTGCTAGCCTCTTCAGAGATTCCTTCTGAATCCATAGCACTATTGCCTCTCCAGCACTCATTTTTCATCTGTTTTGAATCCACAGTTGTCAGTGCAGCTTTCAGTATGTTCTGTTTAAATTCTCACCGAATCTCCATGGGTTCCTCTGTCTCTTCACACTAAGAGAGACGAGAGAGAAAAAGCAGCAAAGTGGTTAGAAATCTTCTGCTAAACACAGATGGTATCCTGATTGCTCTTTCAGCCTACCTGTGTCTGTCTGTGGAGCTGTGGATGTTGTGGACATGTGTGTGAAGAATTTCCAATGCTTTCAGAGCATTCACCCAAAGGAGAACTTCCATCTGAGTTTTAATATTCACCACATTAGACATCCTTGAGAAACAAATATGGCTATTTAGGATTTATCTCTGTAAAAGTGTGTTTGTGTGTGAATGTGTTTATAAGAAGAGAGAAGCAGAGAGGAAGAACAGGAAGACTCCAAAATTACACAGCAGCTTGCTTTTAAAAAGTACTGACAAAAGCGCTTGTTTGCACAGTGTAGGCAGTCTGTGAAAATCCAGAAAGCTGTGGAAAAAAACCCATACTGTCTTTACCTCATGACATCTTAGCATGCTCAGCTATTTGTCCCTCTTCTCCTCAGGATACAGGCATAGCATGGGATATGATTGCATTACAGCAGTTTAACAAGTTGGTGCCTGTCAGCTGACTTGCTGTAACCGACTGTGTGTGTGCTCTCTTCCTCTACCCCATTTGTGAGATAAATGCATTACCTTAAATTAACATACAGTGGGTTTCGTTTCCGAGCCAGATCTCTAAATAGTTTTTGGCATACCTGGCACAGCAGGCTCCTACCCTCTTCTCAGCACAGGAAATATCCAGTGCATCAGAGGAAAGGGAAACCTTACTCCTTGCAAGGAAATAAATCAGCCTACCGACGGTGCACTTAGCACATGGAGGAAAAATCCTTGCTCAACTCCAATTGGTAATCATTTTGCTGAGTGAAGCATGAGATTTGATTATCATCATTATCTTACTTCAGATAGCTTCAGATGTTACTAGTTGTCATGAAACATACAGCACTTTAAAAAATCTGGTTATAGTATTTGACTTACTCACCTATGCTGGTTTTAAATTGCAGAGCATGCCAATGCACTGTGAAAATTCAAGTCCTTTTTTTGGTTTTATGCATATTACCTTTAGTTCAAAGGAAAGAGCTTTAGGATCTCTTACATTTTCCTTCTTTTTCTGTTAAGTAGGCAGAAGAAAGAGAAGGGCTAGTTTTCACTAATGCCCTTCACATATCTTCATTTTTCAAACTTGTCCATTCTAATTATTCTCTTTTTCAGGCAAAAGTCTGAAGGGATAGTTGAGAGATTTGGGATCTTGCTAGCCATTTATCAATGCATATCAATAGGGATATTCACAGAATCACAGAATATTAGGAGCTGGAAGGGACCTCGAAAGATCATCTAGTCTAACCCCCCTGCAGCAGCATGATTCCCTAGACCAGGTCATTCTGTGAGCTCTGTGCTGGATCTGACTGTAAAGTCAGTGTTAAGTGGTAACAGGAGACACATCTCATGGTAGCACGTAAAGTTGTAAGAGTTCTGAGAGGTTCCTCTCCTTTTTGTCACTGCAGGTCAGACCGGAAAAAAAGGAGAGTAAACTATGTTCTTTCTGTACCTTGATTGTGGCTGGCATTTTTCTGTATCACTAACTAGCAGACCAATTAATTCAGATGATCTTTAGAATTCTTCTGAGGAAATAACACAGAGGTAAAAAAGTAAGTAAAAGGTTTAGACTGCTGAGTCTTACAACGCTTCTTGCTCTTTCTCTCCTCTGTTCCTACCTTCCTTCAGTGTCATGTATTTCTTTCTGACAGGCTATGTGTGTGTCTCTGACCCCATGTGTCCATATTTTCACACATCTTTTATTAATAGATTAATTCTTTTCTTTTTTTTCACAATTGAGAACTTTACAGGACGGTTGTCACGGCTGCAGTTCTTGCTTGGCAACATTTAAATGCATGCTAAACAAAAGTCTCTGTCTTGCCCATCTCAAATATAGGCAAGTTGATAAATAGCGTTATGCCACCCCAGGGTGTGATTATACTTTGAGATAACTCCACTCCTAGGATGGGTGAAGGCCCTTTGATTTTGGCCCTGTGTCTAATGATACGTTTTAACTCTTTCCAAGCACTGAGTTTCTGTTGATCTCAGCAATTCTGTACATGTTACAACTGATACGGTTACTGATATACCTGATAATGTAGCTGGCACCAAGGAAGGAAACCATTTGGTTGAGCTAGACAGAGATACACCAAGACTGTAGTCATCATTCGGTTAATATGCCAGATTATTGGCAAAGTTTTCCACTCCCTCCTTCTGTTATTTTCTGCAAATTGTTAATGTGGTTGAGAGCCATGGCGATCTGATTTTCTGGTTTTGGTTCTTGCTAACCTTAATGTTCTCAGTTCCACCTGGGCATGATTTAATCAATTTTCCTGTCCCCTTTGTGCCTTGCAGCAGGAGACCTTTAATGTCCCCTGTACTTATGTTCTGTTGTCTTTCCATTTTTCTGGGTAAATTGTCATGGTTCTCTTGTGTTGTTCTTCAGCAGTCCTGGAGATTTGCAGACACGTTGGTAAGTGGGCAAATCTCTATTGTACCCACTGCTTTTATATGTTTCAGTAAAGGTACTGAGAAGTTCTTTTAATAGGAATGAGAGAATGGAACAAAATCATACTGTTGATTTGTGACATAGCATGGTAAAGCTTGCACTTGCAGTTTTTGTGCTTCTCATTTATGCTATTATATGCTTACACAAGACTGACAGAGGAAAGTTTCTTAATGTATATTACATTTGCGTTGGCTTTAAGTCAGCTTTATACTATCAGAAAAGAGAAAAAATTCCAAAGGGTTTACAATCACAAAAGCTCCCAGAAAGTAACTAGTCCTGATTTCCTTATATTTACACTAGCATAAATCAAGAAAAAGTTCATTAAAGTGGTTGGGATTATTTTAATTTGTACTGTAGCTTTATTATATTGCTCTGAAGCACTGTATATTTATGTATGCAGTTGCTACCTCTGCAGCGTGAAGGGGGCCATAGTTTCAGGTCCAATGGCCCTACATGGGTGCAGGAGAGAGGAGATTGAAGCATGCTGGGACTATATCCAAAGTTATTGTCTGCAGGACTGGGTTCTTTGACCATAAAATAAGAGAACATGTTTCCCTGGAATTCTGCCTAGCTGTATCTTTTTATAATATTAACTTCTAAATAAGCCAAGCAAGCTGCAAAATCTTTAAATGAAACATAGACTTGTCACTTTTAGTACTCACTCATTTCCCTATGGGCTTCTGAAATTATAGGTGTTTGATGCTTACATGTTTTTACATGTAAAAAACCCCCCACTTTCAGATGCCTTCTGGTTGCATAATATGAACGCCTAAGAGTCTGGCTGTTTGAAAAGTACTAATTTTCTAGGCAGAGGGGGGAAAAATATCTCTTAAAGATGTTCCCACAGATATCTAAATGGGAAGGAAGTTGAAATCCCTTTACCCTGTCTGCTTTTCAGTGAATGCTGCAGAAAAGGCATTTACTAGCTGGGAGCAAGGTGTAGGTTAGGATGTAAGGAAATCCTGGAAAGTATTCACAGAGAATGAAATATTATTTATAAAAGTGTCATTATTAAATGTTAATTATTTATGTTTGAAAAAATGAATAATATATTTTCTGAGTGCTTGCTAATTATTAAATGACAGAAGCAACTCCACATTTCAATTAGCTTGCCCTTCCTGGCAACAACTTCAAATAAAAATACAAACAGAACTCCAGCACATTGCCGTAGACTTCTGAGAGCTCTAGTTTTTCATAATGACCTGTTGAGGAGAATGTCTCTCAAACAGGAAAATGAAAATTCCACATTATTTTGGACCACAAAGGCATTATAGTGCACTGGGTCATTTAGGGTGAACATGCTGCCCTTTTTTTTCCCTAAGTGGAAATATTAACAATGAAACAGATGTCAACTATCTTACTTATATAGGTGATATTAATGTTCTTCTTTATACCGTCACTGTTTCAGACACACAGAAAAATATATGCTCCATCCTGAAGACCTTATAGTCAGAAACATTTCCCAGTATTATAGCTCCATATACTATACTACACACCATAACACTGTAACACCAAATGTATGAGTTTTGTCCAGCCAGCACTTGCCACTGACTTCTTCAGCCTAATGGTAAATATCAGGATTGCACCAAGGAGAGAATGAAATAGTTTGGATTGAACTTTTTTTAACATCTACATTTTCAGCATTTGAATGTGAAAAAAGCAAAGTCTGCCAGTTAAGTTTCACATTGTGAGTTCTTAGTCAGCTCCTGTTCTTTAAGAAAGCTTTTTTTGTAATTTGGATCATACTTTCCAGTATCCCCTGATGTAAAAAAGAAGAAAATCTTTCTCCTTGGAGAAATTCTGATGACTGGCACAGCTGAGGGATTTTTCTGTGTGTGTGTATGTTTGGGGTTTTTTTGGGTTCTTTTTTTGTAAAAAGTTTGACAAACTTCAGAAAAAGTTCATTGGTTTTACCAGTAAGAGAAGTTTGTTTCTTTCCTCCCTAGACAGAAAAGTGAGGCTTACTGGCAATGGAGGGTAGCCCCAAAAGCTCCTGTTTATTGGGCTCTGTAGGCAGCCAGGAAAGCTGCAGAGCTTGGGGAGACCTCCTAGTTCTACCTCCAACTACAAGTATGATTAAAGCCAAACAGTATTTGGGACTGTTGTAGACTGATAGAACAGCCAGGCCAAGCCTAGAGGCTTCTTTCTCTGCCTGGAGTTTATCAATTAACTTGGAGCTTTTCATGTTGCAGTTGTAGCTGGAAGCTTCATTTGAACTTCCTCCGCAGACTTCAATTTCCATTTGATCTTAGAGAGACACCATCAAATAGTTTGGGTTCTATAAAGCTGAGAGATAACTTTATTGCTGTGTTTCATACCAAACCTGAGGAAAACATTCGGTGATTGCTGAAACATGATATTCACAGAGTTCTTTAAAACCACAATAGAGCTATGATTGTTTATGTACTTAAATGATGGCTTTTTTTAGTGGTAAGGTGGTGTACCTATTAAGAAAAATCTGGTGTTGATGCCAGGGAAGAGAGGGATTGCAAAGGTTACAATTTCCGATGATTATTTTTTACTGCCTTTACTATCTGTTGAATTACATGTGGACATGAAAAACCACACACAGTGAGCAAAAATGATTCTTTTTATTTATTCTTTTTTTTTTATTTCATTTTTTTTTAAGAAGAAAGTTTATACATCCATACTTAAATGGAATTTTCCTCCAGGTAGACTTCTAGGTCTTACAACCATATTTTAGCCAAATTCTAAAAGAGCCCTAAGTTTTGCATGCAATATGTGGCACTGCCAGCATCATGGTATGATTTCCAAAATGGAAACACATATTGAAGGCTTAGAATAGAGTTCTAGAGGGTTAACTTATGTTAGCTGCAAAGTCCAGCAGAGCCTTTGAGAAATTCTAGTCACACACATAAACTGAATTATGCAGGTCTTGTCAACAACTGCCTCAGAAGCATATAACTGGTAAAGAGGAATAAGGGAGGGTAAAAGTATGTGTTCATCCTTTTAGAAAAGGGGAAAAGAAGTCTTTTATCCAATGTTTGAGAACTGCTTGTAGGGGTCAGAACATTTGTACTCCCATGTCAAACCTAAGACAAAAGACATTTGACTGAGAGGATAAACAGATGTAAATACCAAAATGGCAGTTGTTGGCATCTATCCAAAGGTTAGAGCTGTTCTCCCAAAGGTTGAGCTGATTAGACAATTAAAACAATGTCTTCTTTTTTTGTCAATTTCCAGCCTCTCTCTTATTCTTTTTAAGTATTTATATTTTGAAAGACAATGTGTATAAAAAAGAAAAGTAAATAAAGACATCTTTATTTTCTAAAGATCAAAATGAGGAGATTAGACTACATACCAGCATGTCTGAATCTATGTCCTCTCACAGCCTTTTATGAAGACCACAATGGTTGCCAGAAGAAAAAAAACAAAACAAAACCAAAAGACAACCAGTGTGTCTTTGTGCAGTGCTGAATTATGCCCAGAAAGATCTACAGCAGATTTCTAGATATATGGCTGACTCTGATCTCTCTACATGCTAACTTAAATCAAGAGGAACTCCTGACTTGTGAAAAGTTAATATAAGATCAAAATCAGAACTATGTACTTCATTAAGGTCATGACCAAGATATTTATTGTGGTTTGAGAACAGACAAGATTAAACCACTACTATGCCAATAATTGTACATCGTGTGGGATTGTTGAGGAAGGAATTTAAAGTCATTGCAAACTGACTCCTCCCCCCTCATGTATTTTGTTTATATTTCAAGAAAAATTAATTTGCTATGTTTTGTAACCAATGGAGAAAGTCTTCTGTTTGATATAGCTTACAAGCCTATAGCTGTAACATCTGAGCATGGATAGCAGAAGTTCTTCTCTTGTAATTTTCTTTGAGGAGATGAGTGGTTACATAGCTACTGGTCCATATTGGTTGCCACTACATTTATGTCACCATATTTAAATTTTAATTCTTTATCAAACTAAGAATGCATATGCCACTTAGCCTCCTGAAAATGAGGCAATATAAAAACAAATAAGCAAATTATAAATAGATAAAGAGAGCCTGAATGTAATTTCTCTGCCCTTCCCTGCAAGACCATTGGGCCCAACTAATGGTGGGTTTCAAAGGCAATGGAGGGGTAGCGGAGAATGGAGAAGCACTCTGTTATCTAGGGACCTATCTGTCTTTCTGCCTCTTTTCCCCCTATAAGTAAAGTAGTTTTCAAGAATGTGTTGCTACTTTCTGTGTTTGACAGCAGAAAATGGTAGTACATACAATTTATGTACCAGTAGACATAGACTTGCATGTGATGACTTTGACATAGTTGGTTCCCACAATATTGTCCAACTTGCTTTTGTGCTGAAGGTGCTTCCATAGCCTATATATCAGAAGTGACATAGAAAACATACAGAAATAAGTATTCCTACTTGAAATGCACTTTTCTGTCCTTTTTGCTAGTTTCTTTACTTTGACCTCTGGAGGGAAAAAAAAAAAAAAAAGGCCTGTTTCTCACTAAGCATCCATGGAACAGGAGAACTATATAAAGAAAGCTTCTTACTTTAAGTAATACTGTCTTTACAACTACAGTCTCTATCAGAGACAGAACACAGGTTTAGGGCAGAGATACACACATTTGTAATTCAGATCTGATACTATTTGCTCCAAGAGGTACTAAACCGCTAATGTTAGTTAATTAGGACTTTGGGGCCTGATTTTCAAAGATGGTTGATAAAAAGCAATAAACTATTATCTTCAGCTTGTTTCTGTAAAGCTTCCCCTCCATGAAGAGGGCAGCTTGTAGTGAATTGCAAACAATAGATAAGTGTTAACCTTTTATACTAGTAATTCCTTTAAGAGTAAATGAAACACTAGCTGTATGTTTTTAATGATCTACAGGTATTTTTAGCAATCTTTCTGTGATGAGCCCCATTGCTTTCCAGGGAAGAAGAAAATGTGACTTTCAATCTACCTATAAGGCACTTGGGAAAAGTAAAACTCATATTTATCACCTACATAAATCTGAACACAACTCAATAGGGCTGCTATATCAGCAACACATTTTGGACAATCTGATTTTTATTATTATCCCAGATTCAAATGTAAACAAGATTCTCCTCTAGTTTGCTTCTAGAACATTTCTTATATATTATTCCTTATGTAATCCTACTGTTTTCCAGACAGGAATTTGGAGATGGCTTAAAGTACAAATGAGAATGGCAGACTTTCGCTTCTGTTTGCATCTACTCTAAGCAGCAAGGGACTGCCATGTACTGCCTGGGACAAAGCTCACCAGTCTAGTTTTGCAACCCTGGGCAAGTCATGTAAAACTGAATTGTAAACTACAGACAGTGATACATACTTGTAAATGTTCTGTGGGAGGCTTAATCAGTTAATATTGTAAAGCATTTGAGATAGCTATTCAGAGAGCATTGCACTTTATCACACACTTACTAGCACTGTGATATTTTTATTTGGGCTTAATTTGCATGGATGTAAATGAATGTTCAGATGTGCAAGTTCTAAGTCTTTTCCACACAGAGTAGTCCAAGCTTTTTTAATCTCTTCTTATTACCTGCACCTGAAGCTTTTTCAGTACAGATATTGGGGAAGTTTGTCCGCTAACTTTGCCTGCCTAATAATGGTTGATGCTCTCAAGCCCTATGAATATCTCATAGTGTCGCAGAGCTTCAATTTTTAAAAGATATTGCTAGCTCTCACCTGCCCACCACCAATCCTTCTATTTTCCTGTGTCTTTTAATGCCTGATGTAAACTGGAGCAGTCTTAAGCTGTTTCTGCTGTGCCCAGTGGTCGCAGAATCAAATAGATAAAGATGGAGTGGTGGTTAATCAATTTTTGCAGCTTCTCCCAAACTTAGGCTCCATTCATTTCAGCTGAAACTGTGGTCCTGGCCTATGGTGAAAGGACATTGCTAATGTTGCAAGCAGTCCCATAATTCAACTATTACAAGTAGTAGTGGTAGTAAAATAATCTTATCTGAAACTCATCAGAGCTTTTTTAATTGAATTTTACTTAACATGAGTGTTGAAAGAGTCAGACTCAACATGCAGCCTTGACTTTGAAACCTCTGGCGTTTTGCGGGTGTTAGTCACATCCTTAACATTACAGTAATACAGTTTTTGTGGCTTAATATTTACATATTTTTATTGCTGTCTGAAAGATAAATGGCAAGAGGATGATCACAGGAGAAGCCTGGAGCAGGATTTTAATATATTGAATTAAAGAAATATATGTGTGTGTGTATATATATATATATATGGGAATGTGAACTTAAGGTTGTATAGGTAAATTAAAAGCATTAGGAGACACAAAAGTGAAGGCTGGCAGAGCAGCATTTAGTTAGTGTATAGAACTGTATTTTGTGGATTATGCATAGTGGGACATCTGAAACTGAGGGAAAAATATTCTAGAAGTTCAGGCAGCTGAATTAGCATCACCAGGAGTCATAGTTTTTACATGTTTATTGTAACTTTGTAGCACTAACATTTAAAACAAAAGGGCAAATTGGAAACTACCTCCTGGAGCTCCTCTAATGTTTCCTGGAATTTACCTGAATAATTATGAACAAGGAACTGAAGATTAAGTGTAATTTTTCCATCTCTTTTGTGACTGAGTTACATAACCCAGCTTATTTTAAACCACCTTGATACACATCATTAAAGTCTCCATTACCTATGTTGCTTACCCTAGACAATGAGGTCTTGGTTCACAAGCAAATTCTCTTCCTTGTTAGATCTTGGACTTAGGAGAAAGGTCCAGGTATCAACAATGACAGCTCCTGCCAAATTCTCTCCCCAACATCTTTTGACCCTCTCTCCCTAAGGAGGGAGAATTGCCCTTTATGACACCATTTCACATCTTTGATGGGTCATAGTAGAATGACAAATGATGCCTTCTGCAGGAAAGGAAGTGTGTGTGTGCCCCAGCACCTACCAGGGACTTTTTCAGGTTTTCTCACCTATCTTACAAATAAGAGTGAACACCATACATGGTAGATCCCTGCTGTGCATGTTATGTAGGTATCATGGGTCTTTAAAATCAGCAGAATTTAGAGCAGGCAAAGAATAACCCAGCCTACCATACAGAAAATCATGCCCCAAACTCTTAGGTGCTTCTCACCTCAACAGACCAAAAGCATGAGTTTCATTGGTGGTAGCTGAATAAGAACAGCAAGAAGAACATGTTCTACTAGGAAAAGGGAAATTACCCATTCTTATTGCCCTATCCTGGGGTCATTTCTAGGCTTTGTTAAGAAAGGCAGTAGAATGCTTCAAATCTGAATTTGTCTGTAGTGAGTGCAAAGGACATTTTGGTTTTCAGAAAAAACATGGAAGAACAAAGTGCTGAGATTTGAAGATAGCTAAAAGCAGAGTACTCCCTTATATCTGTAGTCTTTTAATGTGTTTTAATGAAGGAGGAAAAGGGTTTATAGCTTAGAGTGGAGAAGCAGAGAGCACATCCTTTCCCTGACACCAAAGTCCCTATGAAGTTTTTGAGCCTCAGACTGAACTGTAAGTTCAAGTGCAATCAAGGAGTGCTCAGAAAAAGACTTGTCTCAGTAAGAGATGTTCAGATATTGACTTTTTGCTCACCTCATGGTAGAGGCCACCGGTCAGATTAAGCCAGCAGACTTCTTTAGAGGAACAAAATAATTTTGAAACTGTTTTCAAAATTATGGGAACAAATGCACATTTTTTTCCCCTCTACTTTAATGTGTTTTGTAATGTCAAGGTAATGGGGGAAAGAAACCTAACACATTTACATCTCTTTTGGACAGAGTGGAAACAAAGCACTGACTAGTGAGAACGTGTGAAAATAGACTATTATATTGGAAGTCAGATTAATGCTTTAACTCTCATGTTCTCTTAAGGAAAACAGTGATGTGATACAAGAACAGAGGTGCTGACTGTATTCATTATAGTAAGCATTATGTGTGTCCTGTGGGAGACCATGCTAGGCCAAAACCCAATTGTTTTGGTCCAAAGGAAGGGGAAAAAAAAGAAGTGTTCTTATCTCTCTCTTTTAAGTGAGGGCACTTCAGGTATTGCAGAAAGAAGGCTGTTATTAATTTGGGCTGTTTCCCATAGGAATGCTAGGTTGTTGTGGAGCCAGAATTCATGTTAGGACACATGCTTTAAGTTAATTGTTTGTGTGAGAGTAAATGGCTGCAGGTCAGGGTTGCTTGTTTAGTCTGGGAAAAGTACACAGGAATACTTAGCAGGGGAAATAAGAAAAAGGGAGGCTTTATCCTCCAGTGCTGAGTTTGGAATAACCGGTTCTAGATGAAGCTGCAGGCTGAATTCAGGGAGTAAGCTGGGTGGAGAGTTTGACTCCTTGAAAGCCAACCTCAGCATTCCAGTGAAAAAAATCCCATTTGTGTGAGGTGATTATTATCTCCTTCCTGATTCTGAGCACCTCCTGGAATCAGTGGGAGCTGATGGTGCACAGCTCAGCTTGGGCACAGAGAGATACCTATACCAGTTTCAGGATTTGGAGTTATTCTGGAACTCCTTTAATGAACTCTAGCAATTTTTTTCAGCCTAAAACACTTTGTTAAACCAAATAATCTAAAGAAGTAAATAAAAAAAAAGTTTTGCTTGCAAGGTATGCCACCCTACTTAATTTGACTTTTCAGCCTTCAACTCACTATTTGCTATAAGTGAGATCAAGCTGACTGGTTCTTTTCTCAGTCTGCAAGTCCTTCCCTTGGTTCTTTTTCAGAATTTTATAGGCTTCCTTCTTCTTTGTACCACAAATACTTTGCAGAAATGCAGTTTGCCAGTTTTCCTAAAATGGAAAGGATAACACTAATTGTAAAACACAACTGCAAGTGCCGGACTAAGTTATAATACATTTGCTTCATAAAATGTTGTATTCAAACAACAACCTGCTGAATTTGGCTTGAGGATTTCTACAGTAAGGCTGTAGGTCTCAAAGCGAGAGAAGTGTCACAGTTTGGTCCTTAATATTGTATAAAGCAACTTTAGTATAAAATCTGAAAAACTGTCTTCCTTTCTATCTCGTTGTCAAGTGTTTTATGAAGAATAAAAAATCCCCAGACATAGTTGTCTCCTTATATGAGGACTTGCATATAGGGCAGAAAAAAAATATGATCTCTTGCAACTGCACTCTGATCAAGTGTGTACTTATGGAGTCAACCATTTGTAAGTAAATATGCAAGTGTTTTTGCACATAAGAAGGCTCATTTATACTGTCTTCAGAGAGAACACCCTAGGAATCAGTTGGCTTTACTTACAAGCAAATATCTGCTCACTACTGGTACTCTGAGCTCCAAGTGTCATTTTGAGATACAGCAGCCAGTTATAAATAAGCTATAAGGGCTGAATGCTAAAAAGATGAAGTCTGTAACACTAGTGGTTTTTTCCCTAAATTGAAAATACCTATGACCATGTGAAACTTATGTTGCTCATGTGTATGAACATGGGCTCTCACCTGAAGCATGATTCACATTAAATCTCAGTATTACCCTGCCATGTATCTTTGCAGTTCATTGTGAGAGAACATTAAGATTATTCCTGAGTCAACCTGGTCAAGGTTGCAAATACAGGGGCAGAAACCTGAAATCTGGTGGCCTATTGCATATCTCTGAGCACACCACAGTGCTTCTGTTCCATCTTCACTCTTTGTCTGCATAGCCTACATAGACTGAAAAAATCTTTAAGGTAAGAACTTTTCTACTGTGTTTGCAAAGGTGATCTGATCTCACTGAGGGCCCCAAGGCGTTGCTGCAGTAAAAATAATAGGAATAATTGCATCCAAAATTGGCAAGCGAAAGACTATTTCTTTACTTTCAGAAAATTAATAAGTTGCCGTATTACATCTGTAGCTTTCTGGGGTTTTTTTCAGGACATCAGGAGGCCTTTCTTCTCTTAATGAAATCTTTACATATGGATTCCTGTACTCATCAATGAAGAAGGGACTGGGTGCTCACTGTATTGCTACAGGATTAACCGAAGACCACAACACATGCAGAACTGAAGCTCAGGGATATGTTATAAACTAGAAGTTGTATTTAGGTATTCACAAGTTTACATTTCTCACCTCTGAAATTGGCTACTATGTGATTGTTCTGTTATTGTATCATTCTCACAGGGCTTACTTTGCATCAACAAAGTAGTTTTATTTGAAAATATTTAACACTTTGTTGCTTTCATGAGTTATCTGGTGAAACTATATTCACCAACTCAAAAAGCCACATCATGGTTTTTTTTCAGTAAAGACTGTATATGTATTCATTTTTCTGTTTGTTTCTGATGTTCTGTGTTAAAGGTACAATGCTACATAGCCAGCAGGTCAAGGGAGGTGATTCTCCCCCTCTACTCTGCTGTCATGAGACCCCACCTGGAATATTGTGTCCAGTTCTGGAGCCCCTTTTACAAGAGGGATATGGAAGTGCTAGTGCGAGTCCAGAGAAGGGCCACGAGAATGATCAGAGGGCTGGAGCACCTCTCCTATGAGGACAGGCTGAGAGAGTTGGGGTTGTTCAGTCTGGAGAAGAGAATGCTCCTAGGAGACCTTATTGTGGCCTTCCAGTATCTGAAGGGGGCCTACAGGAAAGCTGGTGAGGGACGTTTTAGGAGGTCAGGCAGTGATAGAACCAGGGGAAATCAATACAAGCTAGAGGAGGGTACATTTAAATTAGACATTAAGAAGAAGTTCTTCACTGTTAGGATGGTGAGACAGTGGAACAGGTTGCCCAGAGAGCTTGTGGAAGCCCCATCTCTGGAAGCGTTTAAGGCCAGGCTGGATGGGGCTCTGGGCAACCTGATCTAGTAGAAGGTGTCCCTGCCAGGCAGGGGGTTTGGAACTAGATGATCTTTAAGGTCCCTTCCAACTCTGACAATTCTATGATTCTAAGATTAATTGAACTGATATATGATTTTGGTAGTCTGTGATCCTGAGTTTCCTACTGCTGAATTGACTGAATATGTGTCTTTGCCATAGCTTTCAAATGCAACCCCAAATTCAAAAGCTTGTTCTCAACTCAGGCACAAGTGATACAAAGTCACAAACTGTTGAAGGAGCAAGAAAAGACAACCACAAATGGAAACAATCGTTGTAGAGGACCAGATAATAGAAAGAATTATTCTAGAGGACCAGATCTGAAGACCTAGAAAGTCTGCTCCAGTCCTGTGTTGTTACATCTAAGGTGAAAAGGAGGACTACAGAAGAAAGGAGTCAAGCATTGGAATAGTTTGTCTTGGGTTCAGACACTCTTCTTTTGAATTATTACCTGGGTGCTCAGATTAAACCAAAGAAATAAAATACTAGAGTGAAAAAAAAAGAAAAACAACCAAAAACCAAACCAAAACTACTAAAAGGCAGTCTTCCTTATTTCAGCGAACAGCTGCAAGATTTGTTTCTTTGCATCAAGTGAATGATATGGTTATACAAGATTAGTTTTTCTTCTTGATCTGCCACTAAAACAGTTTTAATCAAAATAGGCACAAGTTGAGAGGAAGCAGTTGTTGATCACTCATCTAAAGGGTATTTTTTCATAATAAAGTAAGGAAAAGTAGGATTGCCATTCACTGAATCTCAGGATTCCAACAAGAAGAAACAAATTAACAAAGTGTCAACACAATGTAAAGTGAAGTAGTTTGAGAAAATCTGAATCTAGTTATCTGGAGCTGGCCACAAAAGCAGGATACTCTTTTAAAATGTCCTGGATCTGAAATTGGGTTTTGCTTCTTATGAACTAAATGTAGAATTTGAGCTTATACAGAACTGCTCACAAGGACAGTTACTCCTCTAACCAAGAAGGGGCAGGTAAAAGTTCTATTTACTTCAGTGATGCAACATGTACTTGGCAATATATAAAAACTAGAGAACTTTGAAGCAAGTGTTTAGGACATGTAAAAAACCCCAAATTCATATAATGTCTGCTGAGTCTTTTAGAAGCATGAAGCTATCTGTTGACCTTTGCAAATAACGTAAGGATTATAAGGACACTAAACCACACGCAGTGTGTGCTTCCTGCTGCTCTGGAAGTTTTCCAAGTATACACCACTATGAGTGCTACTAAATGGCTTGAAAAATATTTAAAGGGATTTTTCCCATTTTCTTAAAAAGGTGACTTTTTTGAGCCTTCTATATTGCTGAACACTAACTTCAAAACATTTTTCAGTGTTCACTATGCACTTTTTAGACGATGTGATGTAGGTGAAAGTGGTTTAGGGGTTATGCTGAGGAATGTTTATGAGAAACATTGACAGTTCTTATCATACATTAATGAGACAGAAGTTTGCTGGCGTGCTTCAGTTATCAGCTGGAAAATGTCTTAGGTTTGAAATCACAACAGACACCCATACTCCTGCCTTTCCAAAGCAACTGTTCACAGCAGTTCCTGAGAAGAAGCTGTGACTCTACCCTTGGATTCTCAGTACTACACAAATGGGATTCTGCAGTTTTTAACTGTTGGCTTTGCAGACCACTCAAAAAGGGCTCAGTTTAGCACCTGTGGCTTAACGGCCTAGCTTCCTTTGTAAAGAACCTTCTGCTGTCTCTCTGGAGTCTATGAAGGGCTGGCTGATACAGAAAACAGTGAACACAAACTCCTCTAGCTGTATGTTTCATATCTTGCAAACACTTGTTGCATAATGTCCTCAGATCATAACCTTTCCTTGTGGCTCAAACTATAGACTTCTCATTCACGTTCCTATTGTTTTGTGTTTTGGTTTAGTGTAACATACATATCTCTGGCTTTCACAGATTAAATCTTGCAAGTCACTATTTGAAAATGAATCTTTCCTGGTGCTGTTCCCACTTAGTTTCAGATGTTCTTATTATCCTCGGTTAGGTTCTTTCTTGAAAGGTATTTTCTGTAAAGTTTACTGAAACCATACTGTTAAGGAAGTTGGTGATGTGTTCTGGACATCTTTTTTTTTCTTGTGGGCCAGTAGCACCTCCTCTGTTTGTCCTATTGCTGATCTCTGCCATTAACTTTTTGATTGTCTGCTCATGTACCATAAAGAAAAATGGGCTTGCCTGATAGTAAGTAAAAAATATCTAGTAATGTTTATGTGTTTTCAGGTGAAATCATGGGCAAAATAGTAAAGAAGTCAGCACAAAATTGAACATATTTTATAGAAATTACATTTTAAAAAATATATAAATTCAGAGCACATGCTAAGTAAGGGACAACAGTAATGAAAGAAAAAAAGAGCTTTATATACATAAGGGTCCACTTATGGACTAATGAAAAGATCTTGCCCTATATATCTTTAGCTGAAAGAAAGAGAGAAAGAGCAGGGACTCTGTTGTCACACATCATGAAGGCTAAGGCTGTGGAGCTGCTGCAGAAATTCCTGCACCTCCCCACTTTTACATTTGATACATATTTAAATCCTGGTAATCCTGGCTCTCAGCTGAGTATCAGTCACAAGGAGATTTAGGATAGGGTAAGCCAAGGGTTGTGAGTCCATAGCTATGCAAATTCCAGATTCACTGGGGAAACTCAGCAAGGACTCCTAGAGCTTATGAGATAGAACAGAGTTCAGAGCTTCTGGTTTTGAGGCACATCATCAGTCTGAAATGCAAATTGTTCTATTTGGTTTCCCTTTTTTAGTTATTACTCTTTTCAGTGTCTGATCTGAACTTGCAGCTAATAGTAGCAAAATATTCATGTTGACATGTACAGACATGGACACCCGGACAGTACTGCAAGTGATTTCCATAAAAAGAATTAGGGAGTGAAGTTGTTTTGCCTGAGAAGAGTGTTACTCTGGGCACATTTCCACTGACACCACCAGATGAAATACTTTTGGCCACCACAGTCTCTCAGAACTAAGTGTAAAGTGGGGCTGTCTAACTTAAAATTCTTGTAAAGTATTTCAAAGGACCAGTTTCTGCATTTCACTATGCCTTTTTTTTTCTCTAAAGACTAGCAAAAAGTTGTTGTATTCTTATGGACAGGATGGCAGAGGCAAAATAAAACAGAAGATAATTTTTTTTATTTTATTTGTGGTGGATATTCACATACCATGGTGATGACCAGCCTTATAAAATTTTAGATAGTCATAATAGACCACAAAGGAGTCACAAAGTCATTATAGTCAGTGTATTAATAATCCTCATACTGTAATAACCAGTGTCCAAATAACCTATGACATCAGGGACCTTATAGCTCCAGAGGAACCATTAGATTTTATCTTCTCAAGAATCCTTAGAGTCCTGGATGAGACCCTGACACAATAAAATGTAACGATTTCAAAAAAGTTGCTATGTTGAACTGTGTCAATAATTTGCATACTAAGGAGCCCCTCTGGTACCATAGTCCTTGACATTACAGAACACGGACTTGGTGCATACTAAGAGGCGTTTACATTCCCAGACAGTCCATACGCAGGAATTCTTGAATATTGTAACTGAAAAAGAAAACAAGATTCACCTGAGTTTTAATTAAGAGAAATAACACTGAAAGTCCTCTGTTTTTCCTTAAGACCACGAAGAAAAGAAATATGAGGACAAACCAACTTCTACAGTCCTAAAGGTTGGATTCTCAGCTAGTTGCAAGACAGCAATTTCCTTAACCTCATTTATAAAAATACTATCTATAGTCTTTTTATACACTCTATGTAACCCTCAGACTAATATATTTTCCTTCAAAAGCATGAATTAAGGAACAAGCAGGTGCTTTAACGCTGAATATCTTTGTGTGTGTGTGTGTGTGTGTGTGTCTGGGTAAGTGAGATCTTTAACCTAACTTTAACAGTGTGTATGTGGGTATTTCTCTGTAGGGGAAGAGTTCCCTCTATGTGAATAGTTTGATGTGTGTTGGAAAAGAATTAATGTCTCTGTATAAGAGAATCAACCATGACTGTTAGAGGGAGCTTCACTCTAAATAGTGGAAGACTTTTTTTACTCTGCTGAGCACATGTCCTGCTGTTAATAATTGAAGGTTGCTTTATGGAGAAAGGACTGTCCATGTCTATCATTTTGAAGATGAAGTTTTTCAGGTTCCCTCTGTTTTATGCCATATCAAACAGTCTTCACAAGTCTCATGACCAGCTCCAAGCTTCTGGCCTTTGAAAAGTTTACTATTTTGACTTAAGTATTGAGATACTTCTTTTCTATTACAAAGAAGATGCATCTTCTGAGGATTCAAAGAAGCAAAAAAGAATATCCTCATTTTCCTTGACAGAATGCTTGCTGTGTTCTCCATGTTGAAGACTGGCAAATATGAACAGACAGGTTTACCATTTTATCCCTTTTTGTTACCCAATGGGGCTTTTAAGTCTTTCTCCAAATGAAGAACTCTGCAAGCCACCCAAAGATAAAAGAGAAGGAGAATGAACTCACTTACATAAAACTTATGAAGGCTTTAACATTTTGATTCATAATGTTTCTGTACCTGCAACACATATTTTAAAACCCTTCTACAACTCTGAGTTAAAATACTGTTGTGAACACTCATAGTCTGTGCATATGTGTGTATAAAAACCAAAGGACAGGAAAAGATTTTTAAGTTAGAGAACAGGCACATTCTGTTATTGATTGTTGTTATACAAGACTTTTAAGACTTCTATGCTGGAATGGTGGTAGCAGGAAGCCTTAAAAAACGATGTGGTCTTTGTATGAGTTTTGCCTAAATTTATCAGTTTGCTGGGTTGTTTTTTTTTTGCTTGCTATTCCAAGAAAGAAATTAACACCTTGTCAGCATGGCAGAGGAGAAAAACACAGTAAGTCTTCATAGATCATTGACAACTACTGATCTCTTGTGCACTGTAGGCAGATTGCTCTAAACAGGAGACCTAAATTTATCTCTAGCTAATAGATAGGCAAAGAAAATCAAAGCCCTGATATGCGCTTACTGTACAAGGAAGAGCTTTTGCATCTCTAATCCCATAGGACCTTCCTTCTGAATGAATACTCTCCTACAAACACACTTTTAAAAAAGTCATTTCTAATACAATCAAATTTTGGCCATTTGTAAAATGGATAATAGATTTTACTTCTCTCCAAAGCATTTAACAGTGAAAGTGAAAACAAATGCAACTGAAATGTGAAGAAAAGTATCTGTGCAAAGAGTGGGAAAACTGTGGTGGATGGTTCTTGGAAAGAGTGGAAGAAGGTATGCAATATTCACACATCTGCAGAGATCGAGTGGATGCACTTGTTTCACCATCTGAGATAGAGCCTAGCTGGGTTTTATGGATGTTTTGCACAAGGCTATTCAAAGAAAGGCTTGATCTTTCTTTCCTTTGCAAAGGACTGACTTTGCTGTCAGTGTTGTTATTGCTGTGCTAATGTTATCATACTCTGATTATTTTCATTGTGCATGTGTTTATTGCTTCCTCTAGAGTGCATAACTTTTTTTGCAAGCAAAATCTGGAGCAGCAGTATACAAACCCCATTAAAAGCTGCCATTCTTAAATCAGCTCAGCAAAAAAAGTTCATTTTATAGTCAAGCAAGCAGTAATTGGACACTGTGGCTATGAGTGGCCCTTGTGGTGTTTGGATAAAGTCCAAATGTACCTTCTGTCTTTCTCTGACACAGGCAGACAATAGTAGTATTATTTACTGTGCTGGCTCTGTGTAATTCGACAGGCCAGCTGCAAGAACAAAGAATACTAACATTTTGCCCGGCCCTATTCCCAACTGAAGGCCCATCTACATTTCATAAATAATTTCCCAAAATACTGTATTCTCTTTCCTTTCTATAGCTTTTACTGTGCTAATTTAGAGAGTAGGAGTTAGCCTTGCAAACAATATCCTCTTCCTGTCCTGTCATTCATGTTTTATCAGTTTTTGGATACCATCCCTAATTTGACCCCAGAGTCATTATTGGGCTTAGTTGTGCCCGGGAGTAGGGAACTAGCCCTGTTACTTACTTTCCCATGATTCTAAAGTTAACCAGAGTGTTTGAGGGTGTATCATTTTACTCCATCTAGTAAGTGATTGATCTCCTATGATGTTATTAAACTACAAAAATTTTAAAAGCATTTTGGAAGAACACCCCTCCTATATACCTATAAGAAACCTAAGAATGAACACAAGAGGGAATGTTAGGTAATAGTTAATATTAGGCGGATTGGGATCAAAGGATTTCTGGACCTAATATTATCTGTGGCTTTGACTTTGTTTTTATCTCCTTTGACACCTTTTCTAAGTGTAACCTATCAAGAACAGTGAGACAGCATGTGAACAATCAAACCCCCAACTTATATCCATTCTATCTGCATTTCCAACCAAGGAAAATATGAGAAGAGCGTTACCTGTGCATTTTTGGATGCAACCTCAGGCTTCCTGAACGTCCAAGCAACTGAACTGTACCTGTAAAATGGGTATAATGTGATCTCATTAGGGACATTCCTTTCCTTCTATAAAAGAAGTCTGTGAGTGTTTTTTCTTGACCTGGCATGAGCATTTGCTGTGCTGATTCTTTAAATGCAAAATATGTCCTTTCTTGCCATTAGTGCCTCCTGTTTCCTCAGTCAATTCCACTGGTAGTCTCCTCACCATCTTTTGCTGACATTTCCCGCAGGGGATGCCAGGTAGAACATCCTGACCTGTGAGAACATCCTGACCTGTGAGAACATCCACAGGTGAACAGCAGGCAGTGGGAATGGACTTGGAGCCCACTCCTCTGATACCTGCACAGTGTGCAGGCAGGTTGTTGGGAAGTGGGTGGAGGAGGCAAATTAATTGCAATCAGTAAAGAACTAAACCAAATGATTCCCTTAGGAAACAGAGAGGAGATGGGAATTCTCTGACTCACCGTTCCATCACTGTTCCTCCAGGGCTTCTCCTGCAGTGTTGCTGCTACATGCCAGCCCTTACACAAGGCTGAAACAAAAAGCTTTCTCTCTTTCACAGAATGTGATTTCTACGAGGCATGGACATGCTGCACCCATTCACAGCTGTGTATGGATAGAGCACACATGCCCATGTTGTTCTGTCAATAACAATCACAATACTTACAGAGTCATGCTGAATTCTGTCAGGTGAAGATTAAGAGATTTTCAGAGTTGCATTACTAAGCCAAACTGCATCTGATCATGCAAAACACATATAGTGACACTGCTCTTTTAATTTTTAAACGTGATCCTAGGAATCCCTTAAATAATTTGTTAGGCACTTATCAGAAATCTCTATGTCTACTATTTAGTTGGGATTTATAGACAATTATCTCCCCGCAAAAGAAATGCTTTCCAAGTGTCACAGTGTATGGATAAACACTGACCAGCACCCTCAGAAAACACCCTGTGAGATGAGATGAAATGATAGAAGCACAAAAGCAGACTATGTGGTTGCTAATCAGCGAACTGGGGCATGTTGGCAGCAGGGCTTGGTTTCTTTTAACTACTCCAGCCCCTGGGAATACACTGCTGCCTGAAACCACTTTGACTGCCCTCAGTGCTGAGTATAGGGGTTCAAAAAGCTCTGCTTCAGTGCTTACTGCTTCAGTTTGTTTTGATGGACTTATGGAGAGCTTCTATTTATAACAGAAATTCCCCAGAATGAGCCTCAGTGGTATCTAAAATAGATGAGATCATTTTCTCATCAGTAGAAATTGCCTTGATTTCTCTGAAAACTGGGCCTCCAGCACATTCACACATAGAGAAAGTTCATCTAATAAATTAAACAACACTAAGCCAGGCTGACAGGATTTATTTATTTATGTATTTATTTATTTCACAATGCGTATTCACCTAAAATATGAGTCAGCCAAATTTAAGAGCTCAAGCTAAATTAAAATACCCAGCTTGATAAGAGCTATCACAGATGACAAATTTCTGGAGAAAAGAGAATTGCAGGTGCTGTGGTGATGACTTAATTGCCTGCAAAGTGAGAAAGCAAGCCTTTCTTCAGGATCTTCACCAGGTCCTTCGAAAGACTAGCTTGCGTTAAGGTAAATCTCTACTGGGAGGTACATGTTAATGATGACTAGAAAGCTGGAATCCCAAGTTTGAAAAATTTAATTTGATTCTGTACTTCATCTGAATGAAAATTTAAAGCATTTGTAGGCTTTTTCAGAAGCAGTAATTTCACATTCTGCCTCCATCTATATTAGCAAAGAATCTTTGCATGGGTCACACACTCAAGATGCAGGAGATCCTCAACCAGAAAGTTTATATTTCAGTTGATTTGGAATTCAAAATTGTGTCTTGAATACACAAGGTGAAAGATCTACTTCTTACATTTTGGCAGGGGGGTTGGACTAGATAATCTTTCAAGGTCCCTTCCAGCTCCTAACATTCTGTGATTCTGTGATCCTGTGGTTCTGTGATACATTTGCATAGAATCGGTTTTACGGTTTCATTTTTTGGTCTTATAAAGCCCTTTTTTTGGTGAAAGATATTCTGAAATTGATAAAATGTTGACAAAACTTCAAAAATTTATAAACCGATAATTTCCATTTAAAAAATATTTTGTAAAAAACTATCTAAAAGACAGGTTGTAGGTTGGCTGCACTTTTAAAAATTTATTTCTAAATTTATTCCTTTTCTGCAGAGAATTGGTAGTGTGCTAAGGAATAATGGAGTTGGATAATATTTTCATATTTTTTTGTATTTCATCCAGATTTTTCCTATCCCTAAACAAGGACAGTGTTATATTCACAAATATTATTTTTAAGCTTCAGAATCCTTTCCTTCTTTAATAGCTAGTTTAACTGTTGGTTTTGAGCAAATATCTCCAGGAATGGCTTTGAGTGTGTAAATACCTTCTGGTCAGTGCTTCAACTGGCCCATCTGATCACAAACCACAATGATAAGGCTTTAGCCGGGCCTATCATAGAGTCCTTTTAAAAACAGCTACAAATGATGGGGATAAGCATGGTCTTCTGGCCACAGGATAATAGTCCTCAACCATGATTAGCCTTTCTATACAACACTGACTCATTGTTTGAACTGTAATTCTTTGGCTTCTTATATGCTGCTCAGGAATACATACTTTTTTCTTTTCTATTATTTGTAATAGCAAAAATAGTAGCAGGAGACAGTATATAACATGCTCCACCTTGCTAAGGAAATGGCACACAAAATGGCAGGTTTGTAACTCACCCACCTAAGCAACCAAGCAAAACCACTTATTTCAATGTTATGCAGGATTTTATTTTGTATTGGATGGTGTTTGTTTCTGTTTTTTATTTTTAATTATTCATTGTTCTTTCACAGTGTGAAAAATATACAGTATATTAATAGAAAAATCTTAAATGCGTTTGGATTCATTGGAGACAGGTGTCAGACAAATCTTCAAGCAATTTTCTTGCATCTTTCCATAATGTTTTTCTTTTAAAACAGTTTAAAAGTTATATTTTGACTGGGAGACAAAA
This sequence comes from Galbula dea, assembly GCA_013399015.1. Lineage (NCBI taxonomy): Eukaryota > Metazoa > Chordata > Aves > Piciformes > Galbulidae > Galbula > Galbula dea. The sequence goes on from VWZX01009335.1 coordinate 1,467,085, forward strand.
AGAAACAAACAATGCTTCATAAAAGCCTCACAGCACAAAATTTTAAATTTAAAAAACATTCAGTTTTGTATGTGCCTTAGTCTTTCTTATGGCTTTTGCAGCACTGTCATGTCATTCCTTAGCCTCATGATCTTTTATTAATGTTTACTGTGTGTGAAAAGTTGATAATTAGTAAAGATCCTCTGCCTCACAGGCACCTTACAATTTCTCCCCAGACTGTTATACAATTTGACCTCCTCCATAAAAGAGCACATTAAACACTGCAAGAGGAAGAAAGTGTCCTGAGAGAGTAAAATTAGCAGTCAGTAAATATACTCAATGTCTAGTCTTATATTGTAAATGATGCTAACATGTTCGTATGTGCACAACTGTGTTTGTGTGTATTTGCAAACAGAAATACATACCTTTATTCATGTTTGTATAATGTATTTTTTAATGCCTATCCAAATACAATGAACAGTTCTGTAACTTAGTGTGCAATATACTGCAGTGAAATGTGCCTCTAAATATGCACTAAGTATCACCAGAGAATTAAATATGAATTTAATTAAAAGGAATTAATACTAAGGTATTTCATCTGATAAGAGGCAGTATCAGTTAGGGACTTACTAAGGTATATTTTGTAGTCACCGGGGCTTTGGCTTATCTTCTTCCTGTTTTTCTCAAACCACTGTGTGTGGGATATGTGTGCTGAGGATTGGAGCAGCTAAAAGCTACAGGCAACATTCTGCTTTCTGTTACCCTAGAACAACCTTTTTGATTTCCAAGAGGGAGCAGCCAGGTAACTAAGCACAAAAATGCAAACAGCTGCTGAATCCTATCCCAGATGTGGGGCAACTTTCTTGGTGGTCAGAGTGATTTCTGCCTCTGGAAAAATTTTGAGATAAAAGAACTTCAATATGCAGGTCTCAGATTTACCACCCTTCATACACACAAACTGTAACTGCAAGAACTGATGAGAGTTATTCCAGGGCAGATTTTACCCATTCATCTGCTGTATGTCAGTTATTATTTTTGTAAACATGCTTAGTCTGCCTCTGATTCAAGAATACAAAGTACTTCTTTCAGAAGGGTGAGACTGGACCTTAACCGTTGTGATGATTGATGAGAATCCAGGTCTTTCAAAAGACAGACAAAACTAGTACAGATGATGTGCTTTACCTGGACTTGTTCATGTTCATGACAACATCGTCAGCCAATGGCAGAAATGTTCTCAGCTGCTCCCTGTTTGCTAATGGCAGAACAAATATCTAAATTGAATGTTTGATTCTATTTAAAGGTCAACACGAGTGACTAATTCTAAATTATGTAATTATGTAAAGAAAGCAGAGTTAAGAAGCTGCTAACCTGTAACATACAGAGCCAACTGTGAAAATCTAATACTGTTGTTCTGAAAGATTTCTGTTAAGTGAGCATCAAGCAACTGTTACTGTTGTGGTAATGAGATGGTGTTATTAACAGGATGTGGCACAGCTGAAGTCTATGAGAAAGACCTTGCACTTTTGAGGGATGTTAAATAACAAAATGACTGTCTGAAAATTATCTCAGGTCACTCATTTTTAGGAGCATTCCTCTTCTCTGTCCCGAAGATATAACCTTTCCCTTTCTCCTCCCAGCCCTGAGAAAACGGCTTCCCTCTCAAGCTGGTGGCACTGGCTTCTGGAGCAGATGAATCACTTCCAAGGCACTCAATGTAATATGCAGCAGTCCCAGACAAGCAGATAACTGTAATTTTAATTTAAATGAAAAAAAATAATTTTAATCATTGATATCTCCTTGCAGAATAGATTGTCATGATTCATTTGTATCCAAAAAGACTGATTCATGGATCAAAACTGTGTTGGTGTTAGGTACTGGGAACACAAGGAACAGTAATGCAGACCTTGCCTTCCTTGGAAACAGCACTGAATTGAATTGTCACCTCCCTGATATTTTGCTATCCTCTTTGCTTTGAGCTGTGTGATATAAAACTGATCATTTCTCTTGTTCCTGAACCAGTGATGCCACTCCAGTTCAGCTTTCTGCCTAGCCCTTTCCAAACAATTGCTCCTACTGCTGCTTGCACCAAACAGCCTTACCACAAACCCTGTGTTTAAAAGGCTGGCTTTCTGTGTGCTTCATTTATAAATCCGGTTGGTGCAAACATTTCTGTAACTGGACCCAGTAGGAGTCTGACACTCTCATTGTGACTAACTGTTTATTGTGCAAGCTGCTGACTAACTCACAGTAACTAAAATATAATTTTCCAAAATAGACACAGATGACAAACAGATAATCACTACGGAGAGCCAATATAACTAAGAAGTACACTCAAGGCTCTTTTAGGTGTACTTCACAGCCTCATTATAATCAGCAAACGGATCTTAACTCAGGCTGTCACCTACTCAAAACTATTCCTTATTTTCAAGGCTGTGTCTCATAGTGCCACTTCAGATAAAGCAAAGGGGGTTCAGTCATGTGCTTTGGTGCCACTTAGCTCTCAGATAGCATCCAAACACTGCTCTTTTCCACCCCAAAAACCCCTGTGACTCCTTCATCTCATCTTCCCAGCTCCCATTCTGCCTGGCAAGCTGGATTACTGAGGCCAGGAAAAGAAGGCTCCATGCTCACTGGGGCTTCAGGAGTTGCTCAGCCCTTTATAACTGCTTCTTTCCTGCTTCCTGCAGCCAGCTTTAGTCTTATATAGCACTCACTGAGTCTCTCAAGATAGCTAGCCCATATGGTCTTGTAACCATTATTTCCTAATGGAGAAAGCAGGAAGACACTTATAATTGAGAAGGATTTGGACAAAAAAGACCTAAGAAGATGGAGATTAAAAAGTATTCAGCCGATAAACAAGCAAACAAAGAAAAGCAAACACCTTGACTTAACTTGAGGTGGCACAGGGCAAAGATATCACCAAAGAATTCAGTTATCCTTGACTAGAATAAATAAGTAAATCCCTTGAGAAAGAGACTCTGGGCACTTAAGCAACAGTAAAATAAATTAAAATCCTGTGTCTGATAATAAAATACAATGTAGCTTCAGTGTAAGGTTTCTTGCTACCCTAAGGAGGCTGTTTCTACTGAGGCCTCTGGTGTTAATCTATCTCATTAAATGAAACCTATAATAGAAAGAAACATCCCCACACACCTTAAAAAAAAAACATGCTTACATTTTGAAAAGTATCTAGGTTACTAGACACCTTGAAAAGTATACAAGAGCAAGGTTCTGCTTCTGAGTGGAGGCAATCTTCTGTATCAATACAGACTGGATGATGGGATCGAGAGCAGCCTTATGGGAAGGGACTTGGGAGTGCTGATGGATAAAAAGCTGGACATGAGCTTACAATGTGCTCTAGCAGCCCAGAAAGCCAGCGGTATCCTGGGCTGCATCAAAAGAGGCATAGCCAGCAGTTAAAGGTGATTTTGCCCCTCTGCACCACTCTGGTGGGACAGCATCTAGAGTGCTGTGTACAGCTCTGAAGTTCCCAACAGAGGAAACACATGGACCTATCAGAGCAGGTCTAGAGCAGGGCCATCAAAATGATCAGAGGGATGGAACACCTCTCCTATGAAGAAAGGCTGAGAGAGTTGAAGTTGTTCAGCCTGGTGAACAGAAGGTCCTGGGGAAACCTTAGTGCAGCCTTTCAATACTTCAAAGGGGCCTATAAGAAAGATGTGGACAGTATTTTTAACAAGGCCTGTTGCTACAGAACAAGGATTAATTGTTTTAATCTAAATAAAAAGCGAAAATTTAGATTAGATAAAAGGAAGAAATTTTTTACCATGAGGGTGGTTGAACATTGGAACAGGTTGCCAAGACAGGTGGTAGAAGCCCAATCCCTTCCAATCCAAATAATTCTATGATTCTTTGATAGATTGGAGATTTTCAGTTAGATTTAGGGCTGATCTCCAGCCATGAGCAAATTTTCATGGCAGATTTTGAAAAGGATCACGTTTTGCAAAACGTGAAATGAAAATAAATCCTGTTTATTCATCTATATATCTGTCTGTCTATCTCTCTCTCTGTCTGCCTACCTACTTATCTATCTCAGTAACTGTTATATATATATGTGTATAAAGTGAAATGAAATTATGCTTTTTGGGAGCTGTGGCAGCATCTCTCATACAAATCATAATACTAATATTAAGTGTTTAAAGTGATATCAGAAATCCTGACAATAATGTTGCTTGCAGTTTTTCCATTTTTGTGGGTTTTCAATTTTTTTAGCTTCAGTCTTATAGAAACTCCAATTATCAACTGCTTTCCACATGCAGTCTAAATAAGTTCTGACATTCGGGATGTCAGCAGCAGCCGGAGGTGGTGTCAGAGCATCCGGCAAGGAGTGCGGCAGGCTGTCTGCCCCAGTGCGAGAGGCTGTGTCATACAGCTTTGCAGAGAGGCACAGTATCTTTTTCATTACGACTTTTCCCTCTCAGATTAGGCTGACTTGTTAACTCATCCTCCCTGTTATCTCTCTGTTAATGCCTCTGCCTTGTAAGCTATTTCTCACTCTCTGATCAGTCTGGGATCACATTTGGGATTGGACCGTGTGAAGGAGAGACAAGGCTGAGGAGATATTTGGGCTCAGGAGATATTTAGACATTTTATTTTCGCACACTCTATGTAATGTTCCTACTACTAGGAAGGAAGGAAGGAGAAAAGAAAGAGAGAAAAACAGAAAGAGAAGAGAAAGGAGAGGGGAAAGGAAAGGAAAGGAAAGGAAAGGAAAGGAAAGGAAAGGAAAGGAAAGAGAAAAGAGGCCCCCCCCTCCCACTTCTTATGTGGAATGATTTTCTATTACAGAGCATAGTAGACTCTAAAAAAATATTTGAATATGCTCTGTTCCATAAAAAAACCAACAAAAATCTTATCTTCAGTCTCTGCAAACAGAAAGAGAGAGACATTGCTACACAGACTGACCTTAGCAGAATTGCTTAAATGTAGCAATGAAACTGATAGATTTACATGATGCATATGCAGTAAGGCTCTTCGTCTTCATGTCCTTGTGCTCATTATAAAGGCATGGATGCAGAGCATGGTTTATAGAGTGATGATAAAATATACCATGGCACCTGGGCTCCCCACAGAGCTCTGAAGATTTATCTGTCTTTAGATGGCTCTCACCCATTGCTGCACTGGTGAACTTAAACCTAGACTTGAAAGGATCACTCTTCTGGCAAGAATAATAATTTAGTCTTTACCAATTACAGAGTCCTTCCATGTCTGTATTTTAATAAAGGACATTAGTTTACACAACTGTATTGAACTGTGATTTTTGGTTGTGTGTACATTAGGTGTCTAATGATAGTTTTATCTCTGCAGAAACCCTACTTGAGTTGAAGAGAGCATGTCTGCTGTTTGTACTAATGCTCATGGAAGAAGATCTTGAGGAAGATCTTGGCTGAAGCCAAACTGTAAGCAGAGCAGCAAATCAGTAAATCCATGCCACTATTAAATATTTTCTAAGCTTTATACTGATATATTACAGTCTTAGTTTTATTTGTGAGGAAACTAGAAGTATAGAATCCTTCCCTGTTTTGTGTTTATCATGAGGCACAAATATATTTTAAATAGAAGATACTTTATCAAAACTATGCTTTTGAAATAACAATTATTCTTCTAGTCATCCAGAAACTGAGATGCCAGTCTTCTTTGAATAGGTGTAGCATTGATAAGAAATGAGCCTATTCTTTTTTGTATGATGTGATTTTCTGAAGATAACAATTTATTGAAGGGGAGATTTAATATTTATTAACTTTTATAAACAATTGATATGATGGTCTGAAAAATGTCATTAGTATTAGTGTTAAAAAAGTAAACACAATGAAATCTTTACTCAGAAACTTATCCTCATCTTGCAGAATGTTTGGAACTAGATGATCTTAAAGATCCCTTCCAACCAAAACCATGGTCTTTTCACTTGAACAGTATTGTGGGAGTCTGAGAGCTACTTCCTCACAGCTGGACTTCCATATCTATAAACCACATTTTTTTGTGGTTGTTTGCACGTGGAAGAGAATGAAAGCACAGTAGGTCAGGGTTCTTTTTATTATACTGAGAGCCTGACATCTGGCAAGCATCTGGTTGGGGACTCCTGTCAGGATGGGTGGTGGTTAGCACATTTTACAGGTACTGGACCTTTAATCTACAAGAGATTTGGGGTCAGAGATGTTTAGGCATTATGAAATAGCCTGTTTTTTAATGGAGGAAGTAGATGCCTTAATAAGTAGAGGACAACCAGAGATCTACTTATTCTGCAAGAACTCTTGCAGCTTTACAGTAGGATGCCCCAATACTGGGTTGCTAGTAACAAATGGCAGTCACAATGACTCAGCAAAACATTGCAGCTCTCCAGTTTAGTATAATGCTTCTGATTGAGACACTGAAAGTGAGAGCTGGTCATGGTTTTGCCTTCTGGATTTCAAATCTGAAAACAAGCTGCTTTGTAGGTTATGCTGGCTCCAGAATAAAGGTTTCCCTTAATGGGAAAAAAGGAAGATTATGTTTGACAAGAGATGGCAGGGTGGAGGAAGACAGCCACACTTCTGCACATACTGGGCATTGCACAGCCTTTGAGTTGCTTTTGCTTTTGTAAAACTACAGAAGGGCAGTATTTCAGTGCAAACAAAAGCTAATTCTTCTGCTTGTATAGTGATGGCAGCTTCACAAAAGGAAAACCAAACCATACTGTAGGACCATCATTAACCCTTAGGGAAAAACTGTGTCCTGTTTGTGACATGAGCAAAACTATAATGCTTTTCTGCATCATCTCAGGGAATGGTGATGTGTGCTAAAACCTTAAGGGATGTTAGCCCAAAATATTTCTACCTGAAGGAGAAATGTTTTTGCAGATACAGATCTCTTGCAGGTACAGTCAGGAATGGACATGAAAAAGGACACCTGATGATAGCAAAATAAATAGATGTTGTCTAAAATTTTAGGAACTACTTCCTATAACTAGAATCTCACTCCTCTAACAGCTCCATTTTGACTAGGAGAAGCCACTAGCAACTTTGGTTTGTTCCCTGATACTGATTTTGCCTTCTGGAAGATGGGGAGGTGTTTCTGTCCTTTTCTTTTTCCTTTCTGTGGAGGAGTCATGTTTTGCCAAGCAGAATTTATTCTTAAGTAATTGAATATCTCAGGGGTTAGGATGAGAGGAAAACATTTTGTCTGGAAGGGATGACTAATCAAACCAAAGGCCTTTTCAGAGAAAACCAGGTGTGTAGGCAACACACACATTAATTCCAATTTTTATTTTGCCTTATAAAAGTGAATTTGCAGAGGCAATAGCAGATTGTTGTTTTTTCATTGTCTGACCCAGGGTCATCCCTGACTGAAAACATCATTGAATACATTATAAGGTGGACAAACCTTTGGGGTTTTATGTCTCAGCCAACCAGTGTTTCTAAGACTGTTACACCTTTTTTTTTTTTGAAGATGGGAAATTAAATAGCAGTAGTAACAGTTCATCTACAAAGAACGTGGGTAAGCATGAATTTCCTAGACCATTGCAATGCTCTTCTACTACTGCTAGGATAACGTGGCAATATGAGTGGAGAAATAAATTGGTGACTATTTATTTGGCAGAAGCAAGTAAAGGTAAAACTTTAAGCTGATCAGTTATGTATCCTTAGTAAGGAGTAAACATATAAAGAAGATTTCTGTGGACATCTTGTAAAGTGAGTGCAATGTTAAGTTCAGGACTTATAATATTCCTGGGCACATTGATAAAGTGATGTTAAACCTCTAGTGCTTTACTACTTGAGTTTAGTGAGGCTGACTGTCAGGCAGTTCCTTCAATTGGGTATAGATCAGAATTCAGTGCCTCAGTTGTTATCTTTGGTGAAGTGACCATGTGAGAATTTTGGAAACATGCTTTAGCATAATCTTACTACAATGTTCATCTTCCAGATATATTTTGGGTGGGGATTTTTAGATTAATTTGTTATTATTTTTTTCCCATGTAAGGGAATGACTAATTGTGAACAAATGTCCCTTTAATTTTTTATAAATGGAACAAGCTGAGCTTCTTGAACATTTTTCTGAATATCTATTCTTTAATACTTTAACCATTACTTCAGCATTTCACTGAACCTTTCCAACTTATCTATAATGAACTTAATTACTCACCTAGTTCAGTTGAAGGCTATTTCAAGCAACTGTGTAAGATAACTAAATATAAGCCCATCAAACTGCAAAGCTTGTCTGGTTACAAATTTCTACTGTATTTTGTGTGATTTGTACAGATCTGAGATTCAAAAAAGAATGGCCAGAGGAAAATATTTTCTGAAAGTGTGGTTATAGAACTAGATTTTGTTTTCTCCATCCAGATGTCCACAATGACAAATGATTTGTAAGAAACAACACTTATTAATTCAGCATTGTAATTTCCTTATAAGAGCTACTCAAGCATCACAATGTCCCAATAAGGACAGAAACCCAGATTTGGGGTGCAAGTTTGCAAACAGTTCTTGTCCTCACAGAGGCTCAAACGAAAACCTAAACACTGGGGTAAAGGAAAAATCCAATTTCTATCAACACAGAAGAACATTCAGATTCATTGCTGGGAATTCAGAAGACTGACTGTTAGCAGCTGAATACTGAAACCTGTTTTCTTATCAATTCATGTTCTCTGCACTCTAAAAATTTCTCTAGTCCTATCTGCAATAAATATAACTGTGTATTGTTGCAACAATAGAATAGATGCAATGTATTAACTTGCATGCCATGATGGACTATTTTTTACCCATTCCTTGGCTGTCTGACTATTGCTGGTAAAAGGTGTTTATAGCTGTGTTGTGCCCATCTTTTCTTCGGAAGATGCATTTCTTTCTGATTATTTCCCCTAGCTTTTAATCAACTTTCACTAAAGTTGCAGAAACCTAATTACTCTACAAGTTTTACCTCTTCTTTTAAATCTGTTTGAATTTCTCAAGGGATTAAAGAGAGGTTATTGTGAAGGAAGTGACAGATAGGCTGATCATACTGGGCACATCTCCTCTAGAAAGCAGACCTAAAAGGAGAAATAAAGAAGCAAATCCCTTTAATTTCTCTTTTTCACTTCCTCTCATTTGCCATTTACACCTTTTCAGGTCCATTCCATGTTCAGATAATTGTAATTTAAATATGAAGATTAAATTAAAATTTTCATAGAAGTTAACTGGTGACTAGCACTTGATACAATTTTCATTATAAATCACATTATTTCTCTGGGTTGTTATAAGAACAAAATCTAAATAGGTCAAATCCTCCTGTTGCTTTCTGTTTCAGGTGTCAGTATTTCACTAGAGACCAGTATACACAGTTCTTTAAAAGCTAAACATTCTATATTGTCAAATGTTGTATGGAATGGAACTTCTAAACCAAACTATCAAAGCAAAATATTTAAGCACTGGAAATGTTAAGGAAATGTTGTTACTAGTAGATTTGAGAAAAGAAAAACAAGATCACTTGTGCATCAGTGTAGCCCTTTTAAAGGAAAATAGGCTTCATGTAATGTATTTGCTTTGTTTCATTCATCAGAATTATCAAATTTTCAGCCAAGACCCAGCAAAACTGGATGTGAGTGTCTTGTGGTTTAGAGCATGTGTTACTTAGAGCTTCAAAAAATGAAAGAAGAATGAAAATCATGATTGTGGGCAGATTCTTCCAAAATGTTTTAACTACTCTTTGTTTCATCTCACTCCTCATCTACCTGAATCCGGACAGGAAGATTAAATACCCAAAGAATAGCATAGAAAGAGCCATCACAGGGAGAAGAGGATATCCAATTGGAATGATGCAATCACCTCAATGCCTCTCCAGCTCAGCTCTAATTGAGGTTCTTATGCTTTGGCAGACCAAAAGCAAATTTTATTGATGCAATTTTCACCACTGTTGAGTGAGAAGGCCAACTTTATATAAGATAACCAAGTGAGTAGCAGAATGAGGAGGTTCTGCTCTTATCTAAACATATTGCATCTATAGAAATTAAAAATTCGGTCCTGACTCCTTTTCTAGAGGCTTCTTTTACGGAGCTCCTGCAGGACTGCACAGGAAACTGTCTGGTTGAAGCAGATGTTCAGCTTCACTCACACAAAGGCAACAGATCCCACTCAGACACTCCTATGTTTTCATGAGAGGAGGATGGGGACATGCTGGGGAGTCCAAGAAACTCTACCCCTCACTGAGTAGCAGGGTTTCTGGTGTCATTTACTACATATATTAGTTGTAACTGGGGGATACTAAAAGACAGCTTTGCTTTGTGGAAATGAAACGATTTTTAATCTGTACTACTTTAAAGGCTGGATGAAAAAAGCTGAACTAGTCAGTGTAGGGTGGGGGATCAAATACAGAACTGGATCTCTACCAAATTTGGGCTCCTAAAACAGCTTGCTCTTTTCTTTTCTTTTCTTTTGCTTCTAGCAAACCCTAAATAGGATTAATCCCTAATTAAAATCAAGGGGGCTCTAGGGTATTTTTCCATCTCTTTTTTCCAATGAAACTTCTGTTGAATGTGGCACTGTGGCACTTCACAGCAACATTAAGGAATTCCTTTCACTTCTGGAGTCTGTGAGTTTGGTAAAAGTCTATTCCTTACCCTGAGGTCAGTGGTGTCTGTAGTTTAATTTAAGGCTTTAGAGAGAAACAATTAGGTTGCCTGGTGCCTAAACTGCTGCTGAATAAACAACCACAGAAGCTGAATCTTTAAAAACCCCTCATGACTTTATTTATCTGGACTTTCAGTTGTCATTCAGATGCAAGAAATTGCTTTAGTTCATTTTAATTCTTGCCATTTTCTCAGCACTGTGCTACTTCAGGAGGCAAAAAAAATGCAGTAGGAAGGTACCTATAGATGTGTTCAGCAGCTGGAGGGTTTGATCTAACCTAAAAAATGCAAATTGGTTTCCTTGTAGTAATTAATACTAGCAACATTTCTACTAAATGCTTTTGTGTGCCTCATAGAACTCTTCATGTCTCAGCAGTGGGTTGAAGCTCTGAGCGGCACAGTTTCACTCACTAGCCATGACTTTTACTGAATGAATTTTTAAACCTCAGTGAACACTTCTAAAACTAAGTCCTAGGCAGCACAACAACTCCTAAATGTAATTTTAAAGCAATCAGTCTTAGCCACATCTTTTTTCAGATATGATTTTTTTTCTTTTAGAGAAGCAGAAGGACATCAAGCCTTTTAGGTAGGAGAATTCTAAGCCTTAAACAACAATTAAACATTGTACTAATGTAAATTAAAATTGTACTAAGTGTAAAAATCCCTGCCAGGTTGGAGTGGTATAATCTTTGGGGTTTTGAGGGGTGTTTTGGGGGATTTTTTTTGTTTAAACTCAGTCTTAAGGTCAAATCAGCACATGATTAACAAAATAATGGCCACTTTTGAGAAAATAAAGGCTTATTAGTTTCAGGTAGGTGCTTGAGGCTTATATTGGTAAATATTTTCTACTGTGGACCATCCAATCCAGATTACCTTTCAGCTAACACTGGGGATGTTCTTGAGAACATAAACATTCCTGTAACTGTAAAAACACTGTATTGTGTTAAACAATCCAAGCTCATTTCAACCACCTGAGGCACAGGAGAAAAGTGAGAATTTCTGTCAAGCTCTCCCTTGGTGTTATTTTTTGCAGTGTTTCTGGAAGAGGCACAGTGCTTACTGTTATGCAGAAGAGAAAAACTGCATTTATTTTCATCATGAGTATGTGACCTTTACATCACTGGCCAAGTTCGGCAAAGTAATGAAGAACTACAGTATATATCTGTTTTCTGAGCTACTATCCTAACTGCTGCTGACAGATAATAATATTGTGATATGTTTGGATTAAAACCAGTTAAAAAAAAAAGAACATGCATAAAAGAATTGTCTGTATCATCTGCCATACAGATGAAGCTAGGATTTTCCTACAAAAGCATACATAGGATCTGAATAATTTGAGGATGAAGTTGAGAGAGATAATGGGAAAAAAGATTAACAATATGCATTCCAGAGGCTTCCAGCTGGACATGAAATGAAAATAATGACTGTTAGGATGTCAATCTGCTCTTTGATAAATCTCATAATTGTTATCAGACCCATATCTGTTAACAGACAACTATGAGAGAGAAAACAAGCTACTTTTATCAACTTACTTTGTCCATTGTCTTTTTGACCTCAGGCTGCTGAAAAAGCATTATGTTATTTAAGTTGGCCTTTCTCATAGATCTTTTTGGTTTATAGATATACCTGATACAGGGCAAAGACTGTATGTTGAATTTTAAAATTGTTGTGGCTCATTTCAAAATCATGACTGTCAGAACTGTACAACTAGGAAAAAGATCTTCTGTTTAGTTAGGTTTAACCCAAAAACCAATGTATTCGTAGAACAAGAATATTAATTTCTTTTCACTAATTCTGTTTTACTGGAATGTCTTCAGCTGACACAGCTGAGCTGTGCATCCTTGTTAAGGAATAGCAAAGTTAAGACCTTTTCCTGTTTCAAGTCATGTTAGCCAAACAGGTAATAACACACTACTTATCCCAGCTAGATTCAGATGGAATAATTGTCCAAACAAGAAGGAGCCTCAGTTTTAATTTCACAATAATTTATTTTTTACCAAAAAAGAAATGTTATACCTGTTTTTGTTGTTCAGACAAACTAAAAAGCAGTCAAAGTGAACATCTGAATTTTTAAAGCCATTTCTGTATTCCTAATCTTTTATTTTCAGTTCACACATACTCTATTAAAAAAAAAAAAATTGAAGTTACTTCAGAATTTAAGGAGATCATAACGCCCTTGAATGTACAAAATCCCAAGCTCTCAGGCACTCATGAAATTGTACTCCCTCTCTCAAAACTATGGATGTTCTGACAATCTGAAAAAACTTTTGCTTTCTCCTAGGCACAAGTGAAATAGTTAAGATCCCTGACCAAGCAACTGTTCTTACACTTGAGAATGCTAAGTAGAAAGTTCTGTGTAAAAACATTAATTTTAGTCTAAAAATCTTCTTCACTTTTTAAATTACCATTGGATATGTTTTTACAAAATCATGTTTCATTTAATAAGAAAACCAGCAGAATTTTATTTGCTAGATATTTATATAAATAAGTATTCAGTTTTTATTATAAAAAACAAAGATAACCAGACAGAACTGAATGCAATTTACTAGTAAATAGGCATTTTACTTTATTTTTTTAATCACAGATGCTTTAATATGAATATTCTGAGCCTTTGCTTGGCCATTTAGTTTACATAATCCCTACCTTATTCTTTTTATCCTTCTGGTATGAGCAGATGGAAAACAGGAATCTCAAATTGCTATCCTCTTTTTTTTAAAAAAAACCCCTTAGTCTCAATCCATGTGGACTTTTAATTATTTGATTCTTTTGTTCAGTACTTCACTGCCTTGTCTATTAGTGCATGCAGTGTTATAAAATAAGGTTCTGAAACTACTGTTGTGTTTATCATTGCATAGGAGAAATTTCCAGCTTGGTATATGAACAGTCATGTCTTAAAATCCATGGGTGAGACCTTGGAAAGTTAGATGGGAATATAGGCAATTTGGATGAAACCATGTTCCCACCCAGAAAATCAGACACTAAATCTGTTGGAAGACTTCAGACTGCTCACTCTCAAAATCATCTAGCAGCCATTTTTCTTTCTGAACTTTTCCTTGCTCAATAAGTAATGTTTTGCTTCTGTGTGTGTTCCAGCGTAGGCTGAGGAAGGAGGTGTTGAACTGCAGAGAGCCACTCACAGGTTGTTCACAATACAGGCTAAACTGGGGTTTATCATATTAAAGGGTGAGACAAAAGAGCATGTTTTCTTCCTGTTTAGACTGCAAAATTAATTCTGTTGTGGTACCTGAGTAAAGTTTTAGCAATATAAAACTTTATAAAAGAATAATAACCTTATAAAATAATTTAGGGTTAAAAAGGCCCAACAGATTGTAGAGAGATACTGATATTTTGCAGGTGTGTTTGTGCCAGCAAGGGTCTTTCTCCTTCTCTCTCTTCACCTCCTTCAGATTCACCTCTCTTAGCAGCCTCACCTCTCTTAGCAGCCTCACCTCTCTTAGCAGCCTCCCCACCTTTCAAAGCACAAGATCCTGCTTCCTTTCTTTTCCTTTCCTCTCTTCACATCTCACAGCTACATAACAACTGCTGCTCTGCAAGCACCCTCTCTAACATCCTTCTCCACTTTAAAATTCATTGTTTTGCACCTCTTCACATGAAACTCCACTCTCTCTGCCCCTGATCTCCATCCTCTGGCAGCCTCTGAACAGAGAGTTGTGGGAATAGGGCAATGCTGCTCCAGCAGAGCCAACCTCTGACTCTTGTCATGTGGGAAGTCGAAAAGCAACTGTTTTGCCTATGTCTAAAGCTTACACCGCTAATATATTGTTTTGGTGTCTGTTTATTCCATCACAAAATGCTCAGTCTTACTCTGTCCAATGTCTTTCTGGGCTCTAAATTATATTGAATTTGGTGTTCCATACTGAAACAATAGTCAGCTCAGAGAAAATCTGTGTGCATACAGAGAAAAGAGTATTCTGACAAAGACATTTATTGGGTGAATAGTCTGCAGCAAAATGTGAAAAATGTTATTCACTGAGTTCAGAAAAAAATATGACAAGGGATGTAGCTACAAGATATTTCATTTTTTGACTTGAAAGAGGTTAGAGGCTCAGCTAACATTTAGCCAAATGTCTCAGTTTTGGATTTCTCAAACAGGGACCTTATGGTTCTGGATACACCTCAAAAAATCATGCATTCTGAGATAAGTAGTGTTAGTAAACAGAATAAAAAGAAAATTCAAAATATTGGGTAAAAGAGATGGTTATTCTAAGTGCTACTTAAAACATGTTTAAATTTTAAGTATTTATATGTAGAACATAGTGGCATAGAATAAAAAATTAGCAAAATTTAACTTGAATTTTTAATGTCAACTGATTGAAGTTTTTTAAATTTGAAAGTGTAATTGAAATGTCACTACATATTAAAAGTATTAGGTGATTTTTTGGAAAAAATGCAAAAAAAATTGCTATTTTCAGCCACTTATGCAATACATGTTACTGCATTTGTTCATTTAAAATTTCATTTAAAATACAATAATCATTTAAGCTTAAGACATCTATGATAGTCTCCAGGGTTCTTTATGGTAAAAAAAAAACAAACAACAAAAAAATCCCCCAGCAAGCAGGAAATACTGCTGTTTCTACCTTTAAAACAAGAATTAAGGAATTTTTTTTTCACATTACCAAAACATTCAGTTATAATTGTCATAATTAATTCCCACTGATATTTAATAAATATATCACCATTGCCATCTAGTTATCCACATGTCATCATTTAACATGAGCAAACTTGCATTAAATTTCTCATTAGAATTAAAAATCATACAAGTAATTAAAAAAATCAGCAATTAAATTAGAACAAACTAAGGAGGAAGCCTATAAAATAATAACAATAAAAAAATCTAACTATTGGGAAGTTACCACTATAAAGAGAAACTATATTTTGCAGTTTGATCTGTGTTCACCATTGCTCATCCAAGGAGTCTATGGTTTCAGGGGTGCTTTATCTGGGATATAGTAGAGAGTGAATTATTAGAGCAGGATTAAAATTTCAAAAACTTATGAAAATTCCAAAAACATACGAAAAGTCCAAGAAATAGAATTTATTTGAAGCACAGGCAAAAAACCCACAAATGTATTGCTCCAAAGACCACAGAATTTCAAGCCAGACTGTAAAATTGAAAAAATAAATAAATAAAACCCCAAATCACATGAGTACTGGAAAAATTAATTCAAGAAATTTGTTGAGTTTTGTAAGATTTGAGTTTTATTCAATATTGCCTCAAATGGTTCACTTCATTCTCTTTCTCACAGAAAGAAAGATGTGTAAATTCATCATAGCTAGATAAAGAACTCTTGAAAAACACTTTGATAAAGCAAAATCTCATAGGGAAAAAACACATGAAATAACCAAGGCCAGAATTGCCATTTAGGGATAGTTTTCCCTCTAATCCTCTGTAAATATAAATGTTAGGTCTGGAAGAGGAAATACAGATCTGTTTATTATTAAAATTTAACTCCAGGTCATTGTTACCAAATTTTCCCAAGATAAAGAAGACTCAAAAGCTACAATAAAAATCAACAAAACATATTAGAACCAGATGAAATATGTACACTAGCATTTCCTACACAATTAGAAAATTCTTTAACATATTTAATAGGGAATTAATGAAAATGTCAAAAGTGGGAATCTCTAATATTGGTATATGAAAAGAGAGATCTATAGCCTTGTTTGTTTTTGAAGCTAGCTGAAGAGTTTTGATGGTGCAGTGAGTTATTGCAGTTGTGCTTTCCACACTAAATGCACAGTTGAAGTTCACTTTCTTCCAGGAATATAACTGACAATGAATGTGGTCAGACAGCATGCCATAGAGAAGCTTTGAGTCATTTCTTTATTAATATGAAGAACACTTTCTTAGTCAAGGACTTTAGCTATTTTAATTTTGCCTAGTGGAAAGTAGAGATGTTTGCCCTGTAGATTATCAAAACAGACATCGTTTTGTGAGGAAGCACAATTTCATGAGTACCTAAGAGCTTGGGAATTTGTACATTCAGGGGGTTATGATCTCCTAACTTCTGAATTATATTAGAGATTTTCAAAGGTCCTTTGGAGTTAAAAGATACAGGTGTTCAGTAGGATTTACAAAGTAGAAAAGCAACTAAAGATCCCAAAGCTCAAACTGGCAATTTCAGTAAACATGTACCTACACATGTTACTTAAGTGTCTTATTTTCTCAAAAAAAAGTGTTTCTTTGTTCTACTCATTACTAAAAGTTTTAATTTGTTGTATGCATACAGCCCTGAAATAATAGAGCACCTAATTGCACTGCAATGAGAATGTACGGAGAGCTGGGACCTTCATCTTCCTGGTCAGCCTGAGTCATGATGGGAACATTGCTGTATAAAGCAGCTTTAGCAGATCATGCAGCAGGCATCCTGAAAAATGGCTGCAGTTGGTGACTCCTGAAGGCTATTCAGGAAACTCAGGTAAGCATTGGAAATTTCTGGATCCACTTCCATTTCCAGATACACTGTTTAAGGGTCTTTTGCTAGTAATCAGGTCTTGATTGCTTTACAGTCACTTACTGATCTTACCCAGAGGTGTTTACCTCCAAATCCATACTGCAGAATGGCCAGAAGCACATGACACGGGCTGAAATGCTGCAACCTAGTTTAAAGCAAGTGAGCAAAAAGAGCATGAAGTGAGTATGGTCACATTTGCCCAAGTGACAGACTTTCTGATTAGCTAGTCTCATCTTTTGCTTTCTTTTGACACATTTGCACCTGAGGTGATGCACCATATCTTTTCCTCTATCTGTATTTTGAACCTTGTTGTTGAGCTCTGTTCTAACAGGAACGCCCTGCCCTGCATGCTGGCAGTGGTGGTGTGAGCAAACCATTTCCTGTTTGGATTAAATATGATTTTTTTCAGCTGATGTAAGCTATGTGAAGAGAAACATCCAACAGCAAGTCTAGTACAGCTTGTTGTGGTATGGCTGTAACAGGGAGCTTTCTGTGCTTGCTAATGAATGCTAGAATGTCTTGAAACATGAGGACCCATAAGTGTCTTGGCCCCCAGTGCAGCTAGAGAAGGTGGCACTGATGGCAGAGGAGGTAACAATAGCTTATTCCCATGTCCCACCTTCCATCAGCTTAAATAAGCAATATAGTTATGAACCCATAACTTATTTTTTTTTGGTGTACCTTGGTGTGGACAGCTAGCTAATATGTTGGAAAGCTACTTAACTGCCTAGTTTTCACGTGTGGATTTTACCTGAACAGCATAGATTTGCTTTGACTATTTTACACTGAAAACGGCAGGAAACTGTGCTTTAAAGCAAAACAAACAAAAACACAACAGGAAAAAAAGAAAAGATAAAGAGAGGGAGAGAAAATTGTTCTAAGTTCACACATCACTGAATTACTGCAAATTTACTTCCTCACCCATCTATTAAACCAACCTTTGAGCTTGATGCATTTTTCTCTTAACACAGATATCTATTCTAGCACTCCAAAATGACAGATCTTGGGCCTGATGTAGCACAAGATAAGTTGGTGTAGATTTCATGAAATTGAAATGATTGAACAGAAGGGATGTCTGAGATTACAGTCAGCAGATCCTCTTCTGTCTCTGCAAAAATCTCTGAGAAACCAGACACAGGTGCAATGACAATTATTTGCACGGTACTGTTAAATAAGATTGTGGGTTCTGTGGTTTTGCAATGGGGAAAGAAGTCCACCAGGAAACAGATTGAAATCCCAAGATATTCTCTCCTAAACTTGATTTCATTCTCACCAACCTCTGCACCAAGCTAAGGTCACTTTTGAGAGGCTAAGGTTAGCCCATATAGTTTTGTTTAAAGAAATATATGAATATTTTCTAAGGTTCGCCTGCTTTGGGTGGATCAGTCACTTCCTACTTTGCATTAGAGCTCACTTCCTGTGCAACCACACTTATGCACCTTACACAACGTGTTTGTAGTTTCTCATGGACAGAGAATTTCTGTTAAATTCTGAGTTATTAAACAGTGGACAACACACTGTCAGGTAAAGACCCAAGTACCTGAATAACATGCAAACAACAAACCATGTTTCTTGAAGAATGGCAATAAGCAGGATGATTTTGGTGCTTTTCCCCATCTGTTCTCAATTATATGAAACTCCTCCCGCTAGTTTAAAGGAAAAATGTACACCCTGCAAAGCCTCTCATCTCTGTACAATATGTGACATCTGTATATAACAGATGGGCTTTCAGGTTCCTTCATCACTAGCTTTATTTCCCAGGATCTATGACTGCACCACCTTAGATCCTGTTCTCAAGCTGTAAAAGCAATCTCAAAATAAGAAGGTCTCACACTTGCTGAGCCTGTCCCTGAGCTCACATCAGGTGGAAAACAGAGCATTATCCACCATTAAAGTCTTTATTTTCAATAGTGCAATACCTGTGGGTTGAAAGAGAAAATTAATTTTCTTTTCACATATTGCAAGGATGATTTTTTTCTCCTCTGAGTTTTCTTGTTTTTTAACAACAAGGTCTGTGTAGATGTTCTCATGACCAATCAGCTGGGCCATGCTCAAGGCCTAAAGCTGCTGCCTCAAAGTGAAAAGGTGGTATTATTCATTTCACACTGGGACTTGTGTGTATGAGAAAAAGATCCAACACTCCTCACTCGTGACAATGCTCATCCTGTTCTGAGTCAGACTAATAAGTCTGTGCAGATTCCATGATGGGGACAGCATAGCTGCCTACCTTCTCACAGGCTCTGGCCCAATGTCAAGCCTGACAGGACACAGCAATAACTTGACTGGCCACAGTTTTAAAAAATACCTAACACTTTTGACTTTCTCATTTAATACTTGCACTGCCAATTTTATTTGCCTTAGAGGAGAACTATACCATAATGCACATATGTTCTGAACTTATAAGCCAATAAGGCTAACCTAAGCTTTTGTTGGGTTTAAAAATGCAAGTCAACAAATATTTTGGTCATCTCTCAGTCAGTGTTTTTAAATGGCCTAAAATATCTGCGGGTTGCATTCCCTGTTTCCTCTTTCATGTCATCTCTTTATTCTGGTTATTTCCCTTCCTGACTGGTTATTTCTTTTTCTGTGCCTAACTTGGTCCTCCTACAAGAGCCTCTCGATTTTTTTGGTTTTGCCTTCACTTGTCTTTCTGCATTTTCCATAAGCAATACAAGCTCTTTCCTGCTAATGCCCTCAGATTGGCAGCATGATTCTTTGCTGACCAGCTGTTTTTTTTCCACAACCACCCCATGCTGTGATGAACAGAAGTGCTGCAGCTGAGAGGGAGCTGCAGACCTGTTGGGAAAGGCCAAGCTACCATTTCATGTTGTCCCACAGTCTCAAGACACTGGCAATCACTTAGTGGAAGGTGGGAAAACTCAGGACTGTCCTGTGGGCATCTCTGAATCATGTATAAGTGAGAAGGCATTTAATGCTGTAAGACATTAAGGAAAATTCAAATTAGGATGGGAAGCTACCTTTCTCATGCAACTTATGAAAAGTAGATATTTGTTAAAATGACATGGGGGTTTTTTTCAGTCCACAAGCCCCTGAAATTGGAGGAGTCTTAAGATGGAGGAAGGAAGAAAAAAATGCTGAACAGAAGTTATGAGTAGCTGATCAAAGAATGGTAGTTCAAATGGTTTTAAAATAACATGGACACAAGTAATTAACTCACAAACTTACACAGAATGTACAATGATGCTAATCGCAAACTAAATCAAAGTACCTCATTGTTGTTCCCAGGCTGATTAGTAGTTTCGGACACTGCTGTAGAATTCCCACCTGTAACACACATCTCTAACTCCTATGGGAGAACACAATACAGTGAAAGCTACTGCCTACTAAATGATACATACTACTCACAACAGAGACTGATGGAAGAATCAACACACCAACTGTTTCTTCCCACTCTTGAATGAAAGTTAACTTCTGGAACGGCTATTCTTTTCTACAAATAAAAGTAAAAAAATAGCAGTTTCGTCTTCTTTACTAGAGCTAAACAGAAGTTTCCTCTGAGTTCTAATAATCATCAGAAAAACATCAGCTTGCTAGAAAACTTCAGAACTGTGTTAACTTTCAAAAGATCTCTTCTCTTCTCTTCTCTTCTCTTCTCTTCTCTTCTCTTCTCTTCTCTTCTCTTCTCTTCTCTTCTCTTCTCTTCTCTTCTCTTCTCTTCTCTTCTCTTCTCTTCTCTTCTCTTCTTTTTTCTCTCTTTTCTCTATTTTGCTACAGTTCAATTCTCACTCTACTAGCTCTCGAGTTTTCAGTATATTTAATTGTACTGTAACTGTCAAATACATGCTATAAATGAAACTTAGAAAGTTTTCTCTTTTAGTTGCCCAAAACAATCCACACAAAATAATTGTCTTTTATTTCACTCCAAAGTCAAGATTTTATTTTGAGTCTGAAATTGTGTAATTTCTCATGTAATTCAGAGGCTGAAGCATCCTTAAAATGCTATGATAGCTGAAAGAAAGAAAGAAACAAACTGAAAGAAAAAAAAGAGACATGCAGAGAAAATAAATAAAATACATCATTCTCCTTACCTGGACATTATATCACTGTGATGATCTTTAAGGTCCCTTCCAACCTGAGCCATTCTATGATTCTATGAGTCTATGATTGTGAATACAGGGCTTCTTCTGTGATAAATGTTCCTTGTCTATGGGGTCACAGACTCATCATAGAATAAGTGAATTCTAAGCCATTGAGTTCTGGCTAGTTTAAGATCAAAGAATTTCCATCTAACAGCAATTGAAGCCTTCCAAATTTACTTTGTCAAGAGACAGGGAAAAAAGCTGGTGAGAGTCATGGAGTACATCAGTGGTTGAGGTGATGATCGTACAAGGGTATCATCCTCATGCATTTCATCATCTGCTGATTGTCTTCTTACTCCTGAGTATTCATGGGAAAAGAAACTGGCTAGTTCCTTTAAGACATCATAATAATGGTGGACACTCATTTTTCCTGAAGGAATTTCTATTCAGCAACCATTCTTTTCAGTAGGTCTAATGTTTTTATCTCATCTATATAATGAACTAATTGCTTTCTCCTGTGAAACATGTGAAATTATAGTATAAATATTTTTAATTTTGTTTGTAACCTTAGACCATCATGTTGGTAATTATGTTAGTACTACAAACCTGGATTTTTCACTTTTTTCTTATTTTCCTTTAAGGATATAGCAGGAGATGCTTAACAATCTTCAGTTTAGTCAAAGAAAAATTGAAGTGTTTATCAGAATTTCCAGCATTTTCCAACCAGTGAGCACAACAGGAGAACAGGCAAATAAAAGGTAAAGTGCTTGCCTAATCTTCCTCTGTACTCATATTAGTATCTTACTGAATTCCATGTTTACTTGAGATTTTGTGTTGGCAATTGTTTATTGAGGATTCAGTCTCTTTCGTTGTGGGCTTCAGTTTTCACTTCAAACATGAACACGCCTGTGAAAAACACAGTGCATCCTATCTTTGAGTTTTTCAGGCAGATGTACAAGTGGTATTATTTATACTTCAACTTAACACATATATACCACATTTGAAGTGAGAGAGTGTGGCAAGAGTACAAGATTGCGAAAGGCTTTCATAGCTCACCCTTTCCCAGAGGGTTTGCTTGCACCTGTTTTTTACCACGAAAAGGACGTTAAACTTTCTATATGTGACCAAGTTGCAAATGAAAGATGTTCAAGATAAAAAGTGATATGATTGACTTAAAAGGTCAAAATCTAATATTTTAGTCTGTCAGTTTATGGTGTGATAATTTCACAGAAACATCAAAGATACTATGTGACCTCCCAGCACATATTTCTCACCTTGAGTGGCTTGTGGCTCTCCTCAGATTTCATGGTCCATCGCTGCACACTTCAGCTGTGTTCATTTAATAACAGTAGAGCAGGTTAACAAAACATTTATCTTCCTTGATACTTGACTTGCTGGGGTGCAGCTTTTACAGCCACTACTAGGGAATGGTGTGCTGCTCTGCTCATTGCCCTCAGGAAAGAGACAGGGGGGCTTTGTAAGGACACAGGATTCATTTTGAAGCTTTTCCAACAGATCAGTCAGTTGAGGAATTGCTGTAAACTTGTGTAAACCAGCAGGTATGGCTTAACTCTTGAACGTCAGGAGCCTGGTTTGAGACCAAAACCCAGTATGCTTCACCAGATTTCCAAGACAAGCTACACAACACACCATTTTATAGCTGTAAGTGGCTCAGTGTCATTCACATCTCATCATGTAATTCCTTTTCATATGCAAAAATATAGTTGGAGAAGTGAGATTAGGAACTGGATTCAGAAAACAATTTAAAGTGATGGCATCTGCCTTCTGTAAAATAACAGGGAACAGGATAAGTCCTCAATCATCCATGCTACGTTATGGTGCCCCATATTGTCTTTTAAGTAGACAGAGGGAGACCCAGATGAGTTGATCCTGTTCATTGCTGGGCCTTCAGTGATTTTGCAAAAGGGAAGGATGTCTGCAAAGATCTAGGCAATCCTATGTTGCTTTTTCTGCAACCAGCCTCCTTTCCTCATGGTTCTTAATTTGTAAAACACTGTCTCCAAGACATAAGCACACATCTTCAAACACATACTTACAGGGCTAGAGGAGTGTGAGAAAAGAGGATTTCATTATTTGGGAGGTACAGCCAGGAAGAATAGTTAGATAGGAAGGGCTGCACATACGGTCATATACACGGCAGGTGATGTGGGAACATGCAGCACGGAGTCAATAGCTTTTGGAAAGGAGTGAGAGAGTTGGGGAAAGAAGACAACACAGTCTTTCTTAGTCTCTTCAGCAGCTCCCCAGACCACACACACTGTCCCACCACTTTGCCTGGCTGTTTTTGTCTTGGTATAACTGTGGTCTCATCAGCACCTCTAACAAAGTTACTCCCCATTCCCTCTCACTCCTTCATATTAATATGGGAGCACAAAATATAATCAAACTGAAATACACTGTATGAAAATGCACTCAGCACCTCTTAAGCCTGACAATTTCCTTTATTTTAAAAACAACAAGTAATGATGGAGTTGCTATCTATAATTTTCTAAGGGTCCTGATCCTGTAGTGATTTTGTCTCTGGGAGATTTCCCTATTTGTTGTCTAGGGGAAAAAATCCAATTTAAGATGAGATTTTGGATCCACGTAATACAATAATGGAAATTTATCCAGTGATTAATCCAGGATATGATACAACTTGTTTGTACCATGTTAAGGAGCAGGGGAGGGGGGGCAGCATAGGGAGAACAGAAGCATTTAAACATGTACAGTCACTATTTTGTGTAAGAATTTTTATAATGCTTTTGCACAACAGGCAGAAATTGCTCCTAAAGAGTCATTCTAGTCTATTGGGTAATTAATATGCATATTAAAAAATTCTAAATATATATTTAATCAACTGGCTACATAAAAAGCCTGAAGCCCTGAATACATATGAACCCAATAGACCAGAACAGCTGAAAAAAAGCTTGCTCCAGGCTCTGGGGGTGCATTCCATGGAGTTTGCTTTTAAAATAGATGTAAAAGCCTAGAATGGACTTGAAAAATCTAGAACAGTTTCAAAGAAGAGTCCTTTCTTTTTGGTTATAGACATAATCTAAATTGAAGTAACTGAGGGAAATTGGAAGGTTTGTCTGGAAATGTCCTATAATAATTAAGATAGCAGTCCAGGACTTGACTCCCTTATGTGCCCTTCCAGTAAAACGCAGCTGTGAACCACTCCTAGCCTACTATCTGCAACTGTGTCTCAGTTTCCTCTTTTGTAAAATGGGAATAACAATACTTAACCTCTCCATTCCTTGAGAGATTCATTAAAGCGAAATATTCAAAGATATAAAAGTGAAAGATAAATGCCTAGATCTCGTTGAAAACTGGGTGGAGGAGTCATTGCAAGTGCCCTTGAAAGCCTCACTTTTATTTTACTGATGGCTATAATGCACTTTGAGACCTTTGGAGTAAAGGTGTTATAGATGTGCAAAGTTGCTAAGGAAGATGGAGCAAAAATTGACTAAAAGGTCAACTTCAGAAGCAAAGGAATATAATATGAGGATAACCTATGGCAAATACCCTGAAGGCTACACCTGGGAATGTGGGAGTATGAAGTCAAATCATACCTTTGGATAATTCCTAGTCAAAGACGATATTATGCAAATATAACAGCAGAGGAAGGTGACCTATGGCATCTCAGAAGGCCAGAAACTGGTCATTCATTCTTCAGTTAACCGTCCATATGTAGAAGTTTCTCTGACCACTGTATTGTGGATCATCTCAATGAACAGCTTCTCAGTGGTCATCTTTTCCTTTCTGCCACATTTCTCTCCAACAGGCTCTAGTCACAGAAGAACCAAGACTTTTAAATTTCAGCTGTGTGCGTATTTGCTCAATAGTCTCAGATTTTATATCATGATCAAAAATAAATCATAATTTCCCCAAATAATTCAACACATAAGCATCACATCTTAACTCTGCTCTCACACATCCTGCAGTAAATCTGTAGCAACACACTGGATTCTGTGGGAAATGTTTAGGACATGAAGAGAACTATATTTACATTAATGCATTTATTTTTCTGTAACTCAACTTTGTTTCCTACTCTCCATCACTCTGCAGTTGAAAGATCTCAAAAAGTAGGTCTGAGAGCAGACTCTAAATGTTAGTTTAAATAAAAAGTCCTATCCACAGACAAGTAACTATTGCTAAAGGCACTTGAACAATATTGTAAAGAATGACAGTAATAATTCCAAGTATTAAGCTGAAAACAGCAAACCACGTTATATTTAAGACGTTTATAACATAATCTTAACTGGAAAAATAAAAATTAGAAAATGCAAATTAATTTTTATTGTTTTGAAGAGATTTTTAAAGTGACAAGTACTAGATATGAAGCCAAAAAAAGAGGCTTACCATGATGTTTGGATAAAAAATTTTTAGGCTGTTGAAAATAAGAACTCAGTTTAGGACAATTTTCCTTTTATGACCAAGATGAGCTATAATAATTAAAGTTTTGTAAACTACAGCTTACAGCCTTCTGGATATATTCTCACCACATGCAAAAGAAAGATCCTTGTCTCGTAGAAACAACAATCTAAACAATTAAAGAGCTCTGGATGAATGCAACATACAACCATAGTGGTTGGGATAATTATTGTACTGGTTAAGTTATTAATTTTAATAACACAATTGGTTTATTAATTTATTTTCATGTAGGATAATCTCCACACAAATAATCATCAGCTGGTGCTTACAGGTAGCAAAAAAGAAATAGGTTCTCACATGGATTTGAAAACATACAGTTGAAACGGTGTCATAGATTGATTCAAGAAAATAATTTCATTCATTGGTGAAATATATAAGTAAAGCAGAAAAATAGGGTGTAGAATTTGGTTTTCCTAGTAAAACATTTACTATTGCACACCAGGGTTCTTTCACAGCCAGCTTATGGAAAGATTCATGTGTTTATGGGGGGGGGATCATGGGAGGTAATCAGGAGTCAACAGATCACTGCAGTCTACCTGTTAGCTGGGAATCTCTAGCAAGAATCAGAGTTAAGTAACTGAATGTGAGTTCAAAGTGGGGGGGAAAAAAGCGTGTGATGATTTCCCTTTGTAATTGTGCAGAAATGTGTATAGTTAAAGCACCAGTGTAAAAGTCACTTAAAAAGACTTGTTAAAAAAAGAGAAGCATAGGTAGGTGAAGCCTTAAAGACAAGGACATTATGTTTACATTTGAAGTGGTGTTGGAGAGAAAGTAGAATTTGGTTTAAAGGGTGAGGTTGACCTAGGCAGACCTCTAGGTGAGGGAGACAGAGTGAACATGGTATTAAGGCTGCACCTGTGAGAGAGTGAGGAGCTGGTACAAGGGGCTCCCACTGAAAGAAATATTAACTCATCAGGGAAAATTCCTACAGTTTGGCACGTGACCTAGAGTAGGGTATTACAGAAAGATTCTCTACAGACAGACTTCAATAGGTAGGGGCACCACAGTTTACATACCTCAGTTCTCCTAAGATAAATTAGGACAAAGTAATTAATACATATACAATTAGAGGCATTTTATAGTGTTTGGTTAGCTGTAATAGAATGTGAAAGTGGGTAGAAGTGATTTTGCATGACTGTGAAATCAAAATTTATTCAGCAAATTTATTCAGTTCAGTTACTACTAATTCTAAAGCTGTAAAAATAGATCAGGGAGTACCTTCATCTTGTTCCCTCTTGAATCTAGAGCGTTGATATTTGTAAAATATCTATTAGTAAGGAAAAAGGATCCATTGAGGGTTTATAAAAATATACATATATATTCCTTGAATTCAGGTAACAATATTAAGTCAGGGCCAAATCATCAATAATCAATGGGGAAAAAAATAAACCCCAATCCCAACAAAGCAACCAAAAAAACCCCAACCACAACATTACATTTAAATAGTTGAACAAAGTCCAGGAATTGGAATTTAAGGATCTTTTCATCTTTGTTAATTAGGAGGAAAATTTAAATGGAGATCCTTAGAAAGTTTGGACATTTAAGAGCTTAATTCTTTTGTGGAACAGATTGACCTCAGAGGTCATAGAGAATGTTACGCTGCTCTCTTGGCTAAATACATGGTCACTATGAGGGAGGATAAGGTTTCTAATATTAGTAAGTACTGGGGCAGAAAAGGGTTTGGGCAGACAAACACCAGCACAACCCAGGCCTCATAAATCTGTCACATTCTCCCCTGTGCTTTTATTTATATTCCTAGAGTTTAAAAGTGGTCAAATATTTTCTGTTTCAGCTGGGTAGAGCAAAAGGAAATTCACTCTTTGAACAAGACCTAGATAGCAGTGACAAGTCCTGAGTACATTTCTGTGGCCACAGAAATGACTCCCTGAAAATGGGAGGTTGTAATGGGAGTGCTGACACAATCTGATTCCTAGCTATCACTTTGCAAGCTGTGCTGTTATAATAAGAAGAAAAGGTTGTGTCTTCAGTTGAAAACTGATGGAAGTTAGTAATGCTGGGTGAAAATATGCAGCTCATTTAAAGGAGGAGAAACTGTTACAAAGTAAATGAATCACATAAAAATGGTAAAAAATAAAAGAAAGACAGCTAGGCCAGAAATGAAAGACATATAAAATATAAGGGAAGGAGAATTTTTTTTCCCATTCAGCATACCCTGAGAACCTGATTGTCATCCAATTAGAGGCTGAGAGAAGGTTTGATTAATCTATCACAAGCAAAAAGGCCTGGTTCCAATCACTAATCGGGAAGGTGTGAAAACTGTGTGTGGGTCCCTAGAGGTTTCTTTGGCTTCTGCATTCACATGATCAGGTATTCCTGCATAGTTAGTTCCAGGACAATTGTCTCTTCTCAGTTATTACAGCTAATTGTAAATTACAAGCCAAGGAGTTTTGGTCCTGCTTGTTCAATATGAGCTCACTCTCTGAAATCTCTGCCTCTCTCCTTTTTAAAATTAGGTATTGGTACAAGTACACCAGCCCCATATGTTATACAGTTGATTGTTTTTAAACAGGACCCCTGAGCCAGTTCTAATAGCCTGGGTGATAAGTGTCTCCGCAGCAGGCTATAAGGGAAAAAGGAAAATCTTTCCCTTGAGCAGTGGATTGACTGCAAAGACATTCAGAAAGGCTACTGAAAAACAAGGCCTGCAGCAGCAGTCTGAGAGTTCTACATGGAAACAGCAGATCCAGGAAGCCTGCCTTCATCTACTTTCCACCCACCACGCCAAGCATGTTGATAAAAGCCTTAGCAGCACAGCATCTGTAGGAGTCAGACACGTCTCCTCCACCTCTCTAGGGGTAACTTTTTGGGTTTAGGTGCCTGAGGTACCTGCCTGGGGTGGCAGAACTTGTTACTGCAGCCTATCTCTGGGAGGATTTGATTCAGTTTGCTATGCATTGGCATCAAGTATTACTTGACACACCCTAAGGCATCCACAAACAGCTGTCAGATACGATGCTGCACCTACAGGAGACCTATGTCTTTCTGAAGTGGCAGCTGAGGCTGGGCAGGAATGTTCTAGGGCATCTCAAATGACACTAAGTGCCTTTGCAATGCTCAATGCCCATAGAAGTGAGCCCTAAGCATCTATCTGACTTTGTTTCTATGAGAAAATGAGAAGATAGCAAAGAACAGCCTGAATATGCAAGAGATAATGTAATATCATTTGGTGACTTGAAAGCCATCCAGCAACCTTGCTGAGTCCTGGGAGATAGAATTCAGAGCTCCTAGAAAACTATTGCTCTCTTAGGTGGTGTGGCATCACCATGTTGAATATATTTTAAAACAACTGACAAATCATTTTGCATTCATGACTTCCAATTTTACTCCACTGTGGCTACAGAGGTGGTAAATAAACCCACATGGCATACAGTGGATATTCTTGGAAATCTTCCAGTCTAGGCAGCATTGTCCCTATGGACCTACATCTCAGCACATTTTCTCCTCTTCTGGGAGAATAGAAGGCTCTGAACCCTGTCTACAGACCTTCTGTATAGATCAGGTACTGTTATACCAAAACCTAGTTACCTGCCATTTGGATAGGCAGGACTTTCTCCAGTCACCATTACCACTACGGGTAAATATCTTGTTTTCTGTCATTTGAGATGGGTTATCTTTGTTCTTCTGTTATGGCTTCTTTGGTTTATATATCATACAATTTTCTTTCCAGACTAGGATGATCACATAACCCTTAAAGAAGGCCCAGTTGGAGCTTCCACGCCTCTCTCCATGAAACTTATCTATTGAAATACTTGTAGTACTAAGACTGTTTTGTATAGACTTATATATGTGTGTGTAGTTATACCTATGTGCATTTTTGTACACCCGTACGAATACATATACATCTACATATCCACATTGACATCTATCTATATATAAATACATATGTAAATATAAGAAATCTACAATGTAATATATTTGGCTTTGTGCAAATACTGTTATTTCACAAGCATCATCATTTCATAATCATTGTCTTTACTATGCTCAATGGATGTATTACTCAGAATTTAAAAAAAAAGAGTAAATTTGGGAAAATTATTCTGCAAAGTGTGAGGCAAAAGAAACAGTATATGTTCAGTTTGTGCTACATTGCAGACTGCAGTATGAATTGAAATGTGAGGCAAATGGTTTACATTTTAAGCATATCGGACCACAGGATTCTGTGATTTCATTATGTGATTCTCTGATTGCCTGCATATAAATCAAAATCAAATGGATATTTCCTCAGATATTTGTGGCAACACCGTTTGGCCAAAGATTTGGGAAAAAAACCCACAAAACCCAAAACTTGATGCTACAAATATGTGTGTGATTGCCACTTATAATGAAAATGTTGTAAATAACCAAATCAAAGACATTCAGTGCTGAGGTAGGAAACTCAGGACTTACTGCTTCAAAGCCACAGACTTCTAGCATGCAAACTAAAGAAAAAATTCCATTAACATGTAATAGCATTTATAAAAGCAGAAACATACTTCAAGAGGTGTAATTATATGAGACATTTTATCTTCTTGGGTGGCTGGATTTTGAGATGATTTTTTTGTTGCCATGTTATGATGTATAGGCATAATTAGACCAACTACTGTGTTTTTCAGTCTATAGCCCTGTAAAAAAAAGGATTCTAGTCTAATTACTTAATCAGGCCCAAACTGTGGACCAAAATTACATGGCCATTCTATGGCATGAGGAGCAGTGATCTCTCTTTCAGTTCACCTATGCCTTCACCTCTAAGCTGTAGATATTGGAGGAATACTCTACAAATTTCTCCTTATCCCAGCATGTGACAATAAAGGTGGTTTAACAATGAGGAAATACTATCTCCATTCTCTCCATGGTCAGGAAAAGAACCTGTTATTGGCAAAGGTCTATAAACTAGATGGTATTTTCCATCAGAGGAAGAACAGTGCAATGCTTGGAATTAGTGTGGAGGTCTAGTTTGATTCATTGCCTTCACAGGATCTTAAGTCAGTTAGATTCAAATACTTAGAGGAATTTGGGAACCTTATTCCTGTTTAACTTGAACTGGATTAGCTTCCAAAGCACAGTAGGAGCATGTAGGTTTTGAGGATCTAAAACTTCAGTCTCACTATGTCCATAAAATGAAGAAAAAGTATTTCCTACTCCCTGTGTTTACTGTAAAATACATACATGAGACAATACTTTAAGATGTTTCAGGTACACTGGTAATAAAATACAGTATTAAGTATATTACATCTAAAGATAGAAAAGGATGGTTTTTGAGGTGCAAAGTGTCCTTTCTGTTCACTAGGAGTCCGTGGAAATGCATAGAAATTTTTTGGTTTGTTTTATTTTGGCTTTGTTTGTTTGTTTTTTGTTTGTTTGGGGTTTTTAATGTTTAATCATTACATTGCTAAATGTTTACTGGACTCTGAACAATGGATTCATCATTGGTTCTGGCTGTTAAATATATTGTCTCTTCTTCAAAATATCAAAGATCATAATGCAGTAGAGCTCCTGGGCCCGTTGACAATTTTGCACTAACTTTGCATTATTTCCAAGATTTTGTCTTAAATTAGCATCATTTTATTGCATTGAAAACTAGAAGTAGCAAATCAGAAATTAGAAAGAAAGAAAACTGACACTGATTGATGTCCAAGACTTTCTCCTGATTTGCTGATTAAACTCATCAATCTATATGCAGAAGAGATGTCCAATGTAAATGGAACCAACCAGCCTTAACGAAGTTGTGTTGTCAGCATACTAAAGGGAAAGTGGGATCTTCATGGCACATAGGGAAAACAAAACTAAACCAGAGACTGTATGCTGCAAATGACATTCATTTTAAGAGATGGTAATTCACTATTTAAAACATATTCTAAACAAGACAGTAAATCTTGGAAATTAGACTATAGTATATAGATTGTACAGGGGGAGGGGGAAAAAAGTATCAGAGTAGTTTGTGGGACCTCTGGGCTGTGAGAAAACTCACAGTGCTCTTTCTAAACTCAGTAATCCCCTATGTATCTGGAGAATAAATGTTCGTGGCACTAGCTAAAGTATCCCACTCCCCAGACACACTCTAGTTTTCTCAGATTGCTCCTTTCTCTCTCTCTCCTACATACAGAGAGGGGCTACAGCCAAATTGCTTCTAAATGAGAGATCATCAAGTTGAAACTATATCCTAATTTTCATTACATGAAACATTTAATAGGAATTAACTGTATTTGCACCATTTTCATACAGATCAGAAGCATTTAGGGTACAAAGTAACTGAACAAAGTGGCTCAAAAGCAGAAGCTTTCATCTGGAAAAAAAAATCAGCTTTTGCAAACTCTTTGATAAATGATGTAACCCATAACTGCTCAGAATGGACAGACTCTTGCATCTAGGCATGGCTGAATGGACTAAAGGATCAAACCGAATAAAGGAAAAATTTTTGGAAAACTACTGAAAATCTTTGTCCAGAGTCATGTCAGTTAGTTCAAAATGTAATGGATATAATAAGAATTTCCTCTCAATATTTTAACTGGACATGGTGGGACAAAAATCTTTTTCATTGGAAAATGATTTTTTTTTGTCTTAATGGGAGGAGAAGGCTTTTATAGAAATGTTTTAAATTTTTACATTTTTATTCTCTGTAGTTACTATTGATAGTGCAGTCACATATGTAATTTCTTGTTAATGATGTGACTTCTGAAGCTCTTTGACCTAAATCTTCTTATCATCAATGACTTGTCAAGAATCAGGTGAAGACTTAGACTGATGCTGGACTCTGGACAAAAAAATCAAAGGAACATAAAACACATTTAGGCCATGTCAGTGCCTCTATATTTAGAGCAGCTATTTACAAAGTCATGTTGGTTTATAACTCAGTGTTTCCCAAAAGCCACTAGTCAGAAGCAGTGTGATACCTGAAAGGCTCTGTGATGTTCATTACAGCCACAGGAACCTAAAAAGTCAAGTGTTAAGTCACCACCCCTAGACTTTTTGTTGACCGAGACAGTGAAGTGTAACACTTCCTCAGGGTCTCTTTGCTCTCTGCTCTCTGTGGTTGTCAGTGGGCCGTGATCTATATCAGCTGGAGACATGGATACAGATCTCAATATAAGACAAAGTCCTTTCCCTGATGTCCCTTCTGAATGTACCCACAACTCAACAGTTTATTTCATTGAACTTAATGGAAAAAAAGGGAAAGTGCTATAAATAGTCTATCATTCTTCCTTCACCTTTGGAGTTTAACCTGCAAATAATTTCTTAAAATAACTGTAAAGAACAAAATGTTTCAATGGATCTTCTCTGTCCCACTCTGACATAAAATTAGACCGTATCAAATATATTCTTAAAAACATATTCCTGAAGAAGTAAAAATTCTAAACATATATGAAAATTAATAGATCTTCCTCTGACTAGACTAAGATGCAATGGGCAAAAAACATTCAGACATTACAAAATGTCTTCTAACAGAAAGCCTAGGGAAGCACTGGGAAAAGACTGTCTGGGAGATGTGGAATCTTCATCATTAAGAGCAGATTAGACAAGCAACTGTCAGGAATGACATAGGTATAGTTGGTTTTGCCTTAGGGCAGAGGGATGGACTAGCTGACCTCTCGAGGTCATTTTCAGCCTTGTGATTCTGTGAATGAAAACATGCATCCTTTCCTAACTGCAATATAATCCGTCATCACTCAACACCATTTCCTTTCAGTGTCATGCATTCAACCTTAACTTTGTCCTTTGTTTTGTTCTATTAAGAAAGAACACAACAAACTTGGACAGGGTGCAGTGTTCACCATAAGATCTACAAGATCTGCACAAGGACACAGTAGCTATTGCAGTGTTCCTATTCCAGAAGATTTTCTTCCATATAAATCATAGCAAAGCCTAGTAAATCTTAATAGCCATAGTAAAAATAACCATCACACTAAACCAAGGATCCACATGAAAATAACCTTATATTGAAAAGTTACATATACAATCTATAAACTGATTTTATCATGAAAGCAAACAACATATTTGCTGAAATGCACTATTTTGGGATACTTTTGATGTAATACTGAAGTGGTCTGTAAAGAATGAGAAAAAGACATACAGTTTTGATGCTCATTAAGAAATTACCAACTTCTATATACTTATATTACCAAAAATAAAAAAAAGGGGTCACAGATCTCTTGGTTATATTTATTTCATTAATAAATATGAAATTTATTTGTAGATCATGCAAGATATCTTTATACTGTTGTGTGTGTGTGTGTGTATATATATATTTACATGTGTCTGTGTGTGTATCGCTCTGATCTTATATTACAAATAAGAAATGGGAGTAGGAAATCAAATTTCTAACCTACCAACATGTCATTTTGATCTTGGTCTTTTGTTGTTGTGAGTTTCTGTGTGCATGGGTTTTTGTGTGTGTGTGTTTTTGGTGGTTTCTGTTGGAGGATAGTGGAGGATCATTAGAATTAAATAAAATCCTTAACTGATGACGTTTTACAAGAGGCATAGTCACTTTTCCAGGTTCTTGCTAATTCTTCAGTCAAGACTTAGACCAGTGCTAGGCTGAGCTTTCTCTTACACTGTTATGTTTTCTTCTTAAAATTGTTCTAATAAATACCTGGTCAGTTATGATTTTTGCTAGTAGAAATTTCTAGCAAGGTCTTCCTAGGCATTCAGACATTTGCAAAGATGGCATAATTTTCCATGTGCAATCTAGAAAATTAAAAGCAATTAAAAATCACTTCCAAGATTCCTTATCAGGCCATTGTGTTCCAATTTAATATTGGAATAACTGTATGATTTTCCCATATTGATCATTTGCCTCCTTCTCCCATGAATTTTTGCTAATTATTATTTCCTAGAGAACCTTCTCATGGTCTTTGCCAGTTTCTCAAAGACTTTCTGTCACTCCTTTCTATGTTTCTTCTCTTGGTATACAAACATGGCTTTGTTTTTCTCATCTCAGAAAGTCCATTAATGACTCCTTTTCCTTTTCCAGTAATGCTGTAGTTGTTACTTTATTTCTTCACACATTTTAAAAGAAATTACCATAGCATATGTCTGAGAATTTTCTACTTTCATTTCTATTTCTACTCTCACTGGAAAATCTTCCTCTCAGCTGAAATAATTGTCACCAAAGTTTTTAAGGATTCTTAGTCAAAGATCTGAATTAAAATTCATGCTCATCTCATCAGCATAATCAGGCCATGCTTTAAGTCTTGTCTTCCCTGGACTTCCATAACTTTTTTTCTTACTTTTTTTCCCCTGTTTCCTCTAATCCTCCCTTTTCTCTCTTCTTTGGTCCATTGTTTCACACTCACTTTCAGCTTATTACAGTGGTACCACTTGTCTTGCTCTTTGATATTCTTCTTTTCTTCTAAATCACAGGTCCTGGCCACCTCATAATTTAGACTGATGTAACTATCACCTCGGGTTTACTTGTCTTCATATACCTAAAAGAAAGCAATTCTGTGTTCTTTCTTCTTTTTGATCAAATTCATCATCATCTTGCATGTCACTCAGGGCTTGTAACCTGACTCATCTCTGACAGATCCTTAGTCCTCACATCCAAACACTTTCTACATAATTTATCTCAGAAACAGCCTTTCTTCTCCATCCCCAGTTAAAACTATTGTCAGCTTTCATGATATCCTACCCCATTTTCTACAGCTGGGATTCTACAGTTTCTTAAAATGTGCATTTTTATAGCCCATAACTTAAACCACAATGCCCTTGCTTGCAAACTTATTCCTACCTGTTTATTATGTCTCATTTACCTTTAATGGCATTTACCAACCTTTAGGGTTGCTACTTTTCAAACATTAATCCTATGATGTGCAATGAGTGAAGCATGGCACATTGTTTTATTGTTTTCCTCCTACTCATATGACTAATGCCCTTACCTTTGACTTGTAACTCTGTACAACATTTTACACTGTATTCGTACAACAGCAATTTGTGTTCATGACAAGAATCTGGATGCTTCATAGTGCTAATTCCCTGAAATTATACCAGGGCTACCTGGCATTAGGAAAGATCAGAATTAGTCCTGCTGCACCTGTTTATATTCATGTGGTTCAGATAGTGGAGGAGAGAAGGGACATGCTTTCAATTGTTCAATTGTATCTTTAATCTTAAGGCGTGGGTAGGGAAAATTTCAGTAACCCATCATTTCCTACAGTGAATCAGAAGAGGATAGTCAGCTACAAAAGAATATTAAAACATTTCCAAAAGAGAAAAGTTTCTTGCTTGGAATATGAAGTTAATCATTATAGAAGGATCTTGAAGCATTTATCTTCAATGTAATAGCACTCAGTAACCTTGAACAAAAAAATGTGTCCCCATCCTCTTATTTCTCTGGAAGGACTCAGGAGGGTAATAAGTGATGACAAATTACTGAAAACATGGTGTGATACTTTTAAATTCCTTCTTTAACCTATCTGTGAAACATTTCAACAAAGAGGAGAATATTGTAAACCTATGACATCCATTAGCTGTGGCTAAGCTAAGTTATAGCATTTTTACTGACTATTTAACAAACATACTATGGACAGTGTCTATTAAGTATCTGCCCACCTTTCCCTGAGGGCAAGTAGCATAATTAATCAGGCTGGGTGGTCAGATGATTTGTCTGCCTGAGTCACCCTTGGATTGATCAAACCTCACACACTGTGAAGTGGCCACAAAAGTGAAGGACTCTGATTCAGTAGTGTTTCAGTGATTGAACAGATGCTTTTCAACCAGAAGGCATGTTTCTGGGACCACACCATCACTGAGTGCAACAGGGCTGTGGTGCAAATTCTCCTGTGTTTGTATTGTAGGAAAAGACATAGTAATGAAACTGTATGTTTAAACCTAATGTCATTGTCCACTATACCTGCAACCAGAATCCCCATGCAGTGGTTAGTGATATCTGTACAGTTTCTTCAACTACAAAACTTGTGTCTTTGTTAATCCCCTAGTGTTTGGTCTAGTTCACCATCTCTGACGGTCAAATACACTTAGGAAGGAATCCAAGTACTTACAGTACTTTTCCTCTTAAATGGCTAAAAACTACTGATGTGTCTGTTCCTCTCATTTAGCAAGAAATGACTAGCTTTTCTAAAAACTGTACCTTAATTGCATGATGCTGACTGCTGTTGGTGACTGAAATAGGTAGCAAGCCATTCAATAGAAGTATTGCTCCTCTACTCACTTCACTGCTGTATGAAAAAAGATTTTACCTTTTTCTTTTTTACCAAACTGTTGTGTTTCTGACTTCTTATCCATGAATTTTCAGCTTCTCCCAATTACCTGTCCAACTTGTTGATAGTCTGAAATAATATTCTCTTTCAGACTTACATGTATCCCTTGAATATAATTCTACTCCCTGTTTCCTCTTAATTTCAATTTTTTACTTTTATATTATTAACATTGATAGCTATTTTTCAGAAAGCAACTCATTTCTGATAATGTATTGTTTCAACAGTCAGACTTAGAAAAATACAAGAGAAATATATAAAAAGACTAGTCAGAATTTATTTTTCTGGTAGGAATCTATTTTTACCTTCACTTACAGTGCCCTAAAAAATTATATAGGAGTTTTTAATAAAAAAATACTTGAAAATCAGCTTTTAGAAATACTTTCTTGTATGGTAATTTTAGCTGGTCAAACTTGAAGCCTAACAGTGATGTGTGTGGCAGGCATGAACAGTGATTCTGAGTTCTGAACTTTTGACAATGACTTAATTTTTCCTCCACAGTTTCTCCCTCTGTATAATAAAGATGTCAGCTCTTATTATTAATTCTACTCTAACAATGAGAAGGACAATATGACATTCCTACAGGATTTTTTGAGATGAAATTGCCTGTAAAAGGGTAATACATATAATACATAATATTTACCAGGAGAAGACATCAAAGTATTTGGAACTTTTATGTGTATTGCTATAAATCAGGTTTCACAATTACTAAATTCTGTGAAAATGATTTAAGGAGAAAAATGTTTTATATGAATTTATTCAGAGGTGTGAAAGATAGTCTTAGTTGGTTTTGCTAGTGATATATATGTAAATTATTCTTCTTTCTTTTAAATGATTTATTCTTCCAGAAGCTTCTAAAAAAACCTTTCAAAACAAGTGCACTAAAAAAGCAAGAGTCTGCTAATAAAGTCTAAAGAAATAAAAATCTACATGGGAGAGATTCAGTAGGCTGTCTGGATATTCTAATATAGCAGTGTGAATTACAGGCAGCACACAAGCAGTGTAGCAAGGCCACACAACACCTTGCAATTTAGAATTTGTCAACATTTTGCAGTTTTCCATGTGAGTCACTACTTGGCTGATGTTTCCCATTTATTGTTTACATAGACTTAAGCTTTGGAACATCCGTGCAAAACAGCACATTTGATCTTTATATCAGTCACATGTATTGAGAAATCTCAAATCATTCCAAGCAACTCATTTAATATTTTATGAAGAAAATACAGCTTCATTTGTTCAGTTAAATTTGCAAGAATACC
The DNA here is from genome assembly GCA_013399015.1 of Galbula dea. NCBI lineage: Eukaryota > Metazoa > Chordata > Aves > Piciformes > Galbulidae > Galbula > Galbula dea. Next base: position 1,505,089 of record VWZX01009335.1, read on the forward strand.
AGGAAGGACAGTAAGAACAGCCACCCATACATTACGAGTGATAAAATAGAGATAAATTGAAAACTCTGAGATTGCATATTTGAAGTGTGCAACAGCTGTACTCAGTCTTAATGTGTAGGTTTCATTCATTAAATATATGTAAGACATAAATGTTAATCTTGTTCCTCTGTCAGTCTGCAGAGAGGATAAGAAGAGTAGAAAACATAATTAAAAAGTGTGTAGGTGTTTCTGTTAAAATAAATTTGCTGGTAGTGTGAAATTTGGACTTCTAGCTTTCCTTATTTTAATTTTGTGATTCCTGGGCCCTAACTATCTAAAAAAGGGATTTCCCTCTCCTCACAAAGCCAGGCGGAGCCATATATTGTGGTGAACACTAAGATTCCCAAAGTAGGAGTCAAAATGTAACTGGAGTAGAAGTAGAAATAATGTCAAGAAATTCCTTTCATAGCTCTTTACCCCACATAATCTGATTTATCTTGTTTTTTCAGATTGAGGCCGTGCAGTTTCCAGCAACACTGCACCATGGCTCCACAATAGGTTGCTTAAGAGCAATGCATTCCCTAGTTACATTATCAAAGCATTAATCAGGAAATCGGAGCAGCCTGGGTTTTGGGCTCTTGTTTGTTTTCTTTCCTGAGAAAAGTCTTTTTATTTGTTTATTCATTCATTCACCCGTTCATTCATTCATTCATTTAATTATTTATTTTCACTACTGCTAAATATATCCAGAGTTCTCTAAAAATCTGGAAAAGGAAATTAAAATCTTGAGCAAATCTGTCCACATTGCTTTCAGGACTTGATTGTGGATTTCGTCCTGATGATGTTGATTTTAGGGAGTACTACATCAAAGCATGAATGGTTAGCTGCAAGCTCATGTTTACTACTTCACACAACACACTTGTTTCCCCGAAAGCCAATTCTGATTCAAATCAATTTAATTAAGTAACAAAGCTGGTTGTCATGGTAACAATGCTACTAATTTGTCATGGCGAATACTCGGTGAGATTGACCAGTTGCTAAGCAACAGCCAATGGGCTTGAAGACAGAAGATGACAAATTCTATCTGGTGCAGATGTTGTGATCCAGTCTTGAATTAGGCCTCTTTTCAGAGTGGATTCCCAAGAGAGCATCACCTGGATAGCTTAATAGCAACAGAGGGAGTAGCATGCCACAACAAATTACATTGTTTTGCACTTTTAAGAATGTGTTTGAGGGTGAAGCTAGTAAAATAAGTTAATTTGATGTTCCTTGCCATTTTTTTCATTTTTCTGTTACAGAATACATGAAGATGATTAAATCTTACTGTACTTGGCTTTGCATATGCATATTTATGTCTCAGAAATTGTCTTTTATCCATCTTTGTTCATATGTTGCATCGAATTTAGGCATGCAAGCACAGAACAAATGGATTATGACTAAACCACCTCAACAAAAGGTATTTGGAGTAATGTGCATAATTCACTCACAACAATGGAGAAAAATTTATTATTAGTTTATTATTCTTTCTCTCAGGGTAGCCTCCAACTTCACACTTTAAACTTGATTTACTTCTATTTGTGAGAATATCTTCATTACATGGAAAATACTACAAATATCGCAGGCTGTTGGTATATTCCTACCTGTGCTTGCTTTTGATCTGCACAGAGATCAAACTAAGTGTAATATCATGTTGTCAATGCATGATTTTCTTTAATTCATCATACTAGCTCATATATGCTGAAACCCTTGTCTGTTTTCCTACTAAAAACCCCACTTTAATTTGGAAATAATTCTAGTATTCAATTTGCTTCTATGTTTAGGCCTAATTCTAAAACCTTCTTGTTAACCTTAGTCCTTTGTCTGCAAAATGAACAAAACTGGCAATTGATAATGAAGAATATGGAAATATGTGACAGTAAGAGTAGAGGCATTTAAAGAAATGTCAATGTATTTACAGTTCACTGGAAATATTGCTATCAAAACAGAAATACTTTCTGAAATGGGATTGATATTTCTAGGATGACTTTGCTTACAAGTTTAAGGAAAATTTCTGACAACATTGCAATGGCTGGGTTTTACATTATTTTAGACATTTCATTTTTTTCATGGAAATTGACTTTTCAATTAGAAATAATTTGTCAAATTATAATCATAACAGAATGACAAGTGCTTTAATACAACAAAGACTCAAACATGGAAATCAAAACAAACCCTTCTAATTTTCCGAAGCAAGATATCTGAATGACCCAAAGTTCCCCTTGTTGCTCTACTGTGAATTCACTCCTGCTGGCAGACAAGTTTTAAAATTCCTGAAAAGCTTTTATACTGCAGATATTTCAGCCTCCCTACATTTCTAATATGGATAGTATGCTGGTTTCTTACTAGATTCATTACAACTAATGGATTGCTGACAGGAAGATACAGCCAAGAATCTAATACTATGCTCTACAATATTCACTTGGATATATTCAGCAAGGATTTAGCAGTTTAAATAAAATGTTACCTAGAACTAATAAAGGGTTTTGTTTGTTTTAGCAGTTTCACTGCAAATGCAGACATCGCAATACAAATGAAATAAACCCGGGATTTTTCACTGTATTGTGAGAGGGTTAAAATAAACCAAATGAACAATCCAATCAAGATTTGGGTTTATAAAACTAAAATCAGCCTTTTTTAATTAGGATTTCAATGTTAATATATAAATAAAGGGAAGTCAAGTTTGGTTAAAAGGTCATTCTTCTGCAGAAAATTAACCAGGGTAATTCCTACAAATTAACAGAAAATAGAAAAGCAACAACAACATGCAACTTAAATGTTGTTCTTTCACTGTTTCAAACCACTTGTTAGGCTAATATTTTTTATATTACATTATATTGGGTGTCTATGGTGAGGCTTTTGCTATAGGGACATTAGTGGGTGGAGGTGGGGGAGAAAAGATGTGTTAGTGTTTGTCTTCTGTTTCTCATTACTCAAATGCATTAGGGGACTTGAGCATCTCTGGAATGAGGAAAGCCTGAGAGAGCTGGGTCAGTTTAGCCTAGAGAGGAGAAGACTGAGGGGGGAATCTTATCAATACTTATAAACACTTAAGAAGTGGTTGTCAGGAGGATGAGGCCCGTCTTTTTCCGGTGGTGCCCTGTGACAGGACAAGAGGTAATGGACACAAACTTGAACATGGGAAGTTCCATATAAACATAAGAAGGAACCTCTTTGCTTTGAGGGTGGTAGAGCACTGGAACAGGCTGCCCAGGGGGGTGGTGAAGTCTCCATCTCTTGAGATATTCAAAACCTGCCTGGCCACCATCCTGGGTAACCTACTCTAGGTGAACCTGCTTTGGCAGGCAGGTTGGACTAGGTGATCTCCAGAGATCCCTTCTAACACCTAACATTCTGTGATTCTCTGACTTGAATTGGGGGAAAATAAATAAATCAGATTTCTTCAAGTTGAGTCTTTTGCCAGTTACTGGTAAGAAATCTCTGCCTGAATCTCAACCTGCAAAGTTTCTTATCCTATTTTCTCCCCCTGTCCTTCTAAGCAGAGGGATGGAGTGACTGGGTGTGAGTCTGACTATTTACCACGGCTTACCCACCAGGTAGTCACAATCCAGTCACTGAAAAAGGTCACATGTGACAAGTGTGTATGAAAATGGAGCCAAAGGTTCACGCTCAGCAGTGGCACATTCCTGTTTTCAGAGTGTGAAAAATTATTTTAACTCAGGAAAAGTAGTGGACAATGTACTTCTTCCTCTCCTCTGAAAGCTGCAGGTAAAGTTCTAATATGCTACCAGGAGAAAACAACCAAAAATACTTAAGATATAACAGGTACGTGATAATAATTCATACAAGAATGCTCAGAAGACCTTGCATACTTCTGCCTTTGGCCCTAAAAATGGTATTTAGGTACACTGATCTTTTATGTGCCTATGGTGCCTCATTTGGACATGTCAATTTATGCAATTCCTTTTTGTTTATAATACTGATAAACAGTTACATATTTTTAATTATCTTTTGATGAAAATGACAATCAGAGATAATTTAAGCTCAACAGTGGAGGGAACAATTATGACCCTGTCTGTTTCTGCATTCAGGCCTGCTAATAAAGCAACATACGTTTTCAAAGTTTTTCATTTTGAGTTAAACACTAAGAGGTAGAGAAGCCATGAGATCCTTAAATAAATTATTCCACTGATTAATCATCCATTCCTTGCTCTTTCTTGCCACAGATCTGAGGATGGATATTTGCTCTTTTAGACTCCTGATCATATGTTTTTCCACAGCATTTCCCTTGAAATTTCCAGCTCCTTATGATACAGTCTTTCAAAATGAGTTTCTTTTTCAGAAAGAAAGTGTGACTTGCAGCCTTTATTTCTAGATATGTAATATTGCTGTTGGAAAAGTTAAAATAAATCTTACTCAAGAAAGGCCAGTTCATCATGATATCAAGGCTGTTCATCAGATCTGTATTCTCAATACTTACCATTCTGTTGGTGTTTTTATAATCATTTCTTTCATTAGAATTCATTTCTAAAAACTAACAGATTTTAATAAATTCACTGTCTGTAGTATTTTTAAATCATAATGAAATCAAATTACTTACAAAAATCTGTTAATGAAATCATAAACTCAATCAAAAAAGCAAGTTTATTAGACTTTTTTTTCATCAAGCTGTGCTGATTGACAACATCTATATTGCCATTATTTTAATTTTTCACTGATTTCATCTCCTACCACCTTGATTTAATTGCTCTGTATCCATTTAACCAGCCAACTGTTTACTGAAGTGTTTGTCCTTCTTAAACAGTGGCACAACAACCAGTTTTGTTCCAGAGCCCCAAAGCTTTTTCAGTCTTCCAAGATTTATCCCTCAGTCTGCCATTCCTTCAAACATTTTTGTAACTTATCATGTATGAAGTATTTCAACAGAGTTAAAATTAACTTACTTTTTTCTTAAAAGAGTTATTTTGCTACTTTCCTTTAAGTGCTACTGGAACAAAACCTGTTCCATTGTTGTTGTAAACAGCAGCCTTCTTTCTAAGAACAGATGCAGAGTGTACTCTGGAGACTTCTTCCTTTCCTACAGCATTACTGACATTTATACTGTCCCTGTTTGGTAAACTTGCCCCAGAACCTGCCCCCAGGACAGACTTGTTGGCAGTGGAGAGATGTGGAAAGTCCACGGGAGGGAATTAAGAAGACTGCAAGCATTGAATAGCTTCTCTTAGTACAGGGCACATACCACAGGTATTATGATGGGCCAAGGCTTCTTGGTAGTATCCTTCTTCCGCTCTTTCACACTCGTTGCAACTGTCCCTGCACCAGTCCATCACCAGGAATCACTTTGACATCTATGCAATAGTAACAGCAAGGCTAAATTATCTTTTTTTCTGCTCACTGCTGACTTCCCTGATCTCAAGAACTGCCAAATGTCTGAAACTGGAACACAGTTCAGAAAATTATTTTACTTTTTTTTTCCTCTTTAATTGATCTGACATGTAACAGCATTTGCTTCAAAAGGTTAAAATCTGTTCCTATAACTAATCTTGTTTTCTCTAAAGCCCCTTTTCTCTAGTGAATGGCTGGTCTGACCTCTGTCTGACTTTCTGTCGTCACAAATTTCTCTAAAATTCACTATCCTCCCACCTTTTGTTTCAGTGAGGGTTCCTGGGAAGACTCCTACGAATCCATCACTGAGAATGGCAACCAGGGAAAGCAGCCATTTCCTGCTCCTCCAGAAGAAAACAGTTCTGCCACATTGTCTTAAAGTATATTCTCCTCCCAAGGCAAGCACAGAGCTCCCATCAGCACTAATGCACACAGAGGTGAATATTCCCATTTGTCAGGGACTGTAATTGAATCACCATTAGCTTCAGCTCCTGGCGTTGTTCAGAATGAGTCAAGTCCTATTGCTCCACGTTGCTAGAATGAAATAAACAAGAGTTAAACTATTTAAAGGCAGCTTTGTTCTTCTGTCAGACACCTGCTGAACATTTGTTTAAAATACAACTCCAAAGAGGTATTAGAATCTGGCAAAGACAAAGGCCTGAATTAACCTTAACTATAGAGTGGCTATCAATGCCTCTGCCTCAACCACTTCCAAATCCCCTTTTCAGTTGTCTATAGAATAGTATTATTACTAATCCAAATTTACCTCTGAGATGTGTGAATGGACATTTTCTTGGTGTTGAAGTAGAAGGCGGCTTAAAGAAGCAGGATTGCACTTCACATCCAACTTTTTCACAGATAGCAGTGATACAAGAATACTCCATGGAGTAAGTGATTGTTGTTTGATTTTTTTTCCCTCTCCAGAAAATAGAGCTTTCCTAAGAAAACTTTACAGACTTAGTCATACACATGCACACAAACAAAAAAACCCCACAAAAAACAAAACCCAAACCAAAAATGTACTTTTATGAAAGCTATCCATCAAATGTCAAGGACAATAATCAATTTTTTGTCACAATGAACTGATAAAAGCTTTCAGTAATAATGTCATGAGGAGAAAATTTGTGTTGGAACTCGTAACATTCAGCCCTGATATCAAACGAATTCATAAAAGCTCAATACCACTGTAACCCTCGGAGGCATGACAAAACACAATTTCTCATCCACAGGATATGGAATAATTCCTTCTTTTTATTTATTTATTTTTCCACAGAGAGAGAAGCAAAAGGAAAAAAATCTGAATTAAAAAAAAAAATATTGCACAATCCTGCTTATGCAGGTGAACATCAGCGATCATTTTGGTGGCCGATATCAGAAACCGTTATGGTGATTTCTCTCACATCATGCAAATGGCTGCATAATGTCTACTCCTCTTGGAATGTAAAATCAAATCAGTATTCTAATGATACAAGCCCGTGATGAGCTTGGAAATAAATATGCAGAAGAGCATAAAAAAAAAATCAAGGCAATCAAGGAGAGCCAGCGTCCTAGCTCGGACTATAAATCTTTGTCTGTTTCAATCGTAAAGCTGGCCGAATCAGTGTAAAATTCGAGCGGGGATGTCATCAATTTCTGTTAACCTCTCTATTCTTCGTTGTGTTGGCGGTGCAGTGATGGATTGGTTTTGTCACTTGTGCTCAGTTCACAGTATGTTAACATGGAAGGGTGCAGTCAGGTTATGAAGAAGGGTTATTACTGTCCCAGTTCTGACCTGGACTTACTATCTTTTCTAGTATCACAAAACCTTACTGTCTTTGGGACTGAGAAGTAGCATCATTGGAGCTGCCTAATACTAAACAGAGCAGACACAATTTTTTATTTCCAGTTGTTTTGCTGTAATTCTTTCCAGTCACTTTGACCCAGCTCATAGGCCTATTCTTTTCTAACATTTTTTAATTGATAAATAAATGTAGCAGATGCTTATTAATCCAACTACCAGTGCAGGAAGAAGAATAATGAATTACTGGATTACATTAAGAGGAATCTAAGATTTACAAACACAAAAAAAATTTGTAGTTTTACAGTTTCCAGATCAGAATCACAGAATGCTAGGAGCTGCAAGGGACCTCAAAAGATCATCTAGTCCAACCCCCCTGCCAGAGCAGGATCCCCTAGACCAGGTCACACAGAAGCGCATCCAGATGGGTACTGGTAATAAAACAGAGGTAGTAACATAAACTTACCGGCATATAGTGAATACATAAATGTTTCAAGGCATGGACCAACTATTTTTCTTTCATATTGAAAATGTTCTTTCATGATCAAGATTTTGGTAAGCGTATTAATATTGTGCTATCTAATTTCAGTAGTGGATTTGGTGAGTCAGATTGTTCTTCCATTCTTGTTTTCTGCTTCCCTTGTGCTGTGTCAATGCACTTGCTGGGATTTGTATTGAAGAGCACTAAGACACCTGGCCCTACTTCAGAAACTCACAAGCCCAACTTTAAGCAACTTCAAGTTCCATTAATGTAAATTGAACTGCTCAAGTGCTCAAGTTAAGCATGTTATTAAATGCTTTGATGGAAGATTGTAAAACCTAATCCAGAGCTGAACAAAATCTTAGGACTTCTTTATATTGACTTCAGTGGGCATTGTATCAGGCTAATAGAGCTCAACACCTTGCAGAACTGAGCCCTTAAACAGCTGGCTCATTTCACCATGTAAATGGTTGTTTTAGTGGTGGGGAAAGTGATCCCTATCTATAGTATTTAATATAGTGTGTTTCAGCTGGTTAAGTTAGTAAAATGCTTCAGGATCACTTGAAATGAAAGTTAAAATACAAATGCAGGTTATTACACTGCCAGAAGTACCATTTCTTTGTCAGTGTAAAATCACATTAAAATAAAGTCTTTAACATGAAGGAAATAGAATGTTAATTCATTAAAAAAAAAAAAAATCTGTGTCTATTTCTGTAAAGACAAGCTAAGTGGAATAAAAGAAGTCTGCCAATAGGTAGTTCAGGTTCTGCAGAAAGCTAGATAATTGAGGGTCAATGGCATTTTGTAAGTGATGCTTTTGGTCTTGAGAAATTGGACCCAGAGTATAGGAATAAATCTGGTCACATTATCTGTTGGTTCTTGGAGCTGTATTGGCTGCTCAAAAGCAATTAAATGAAGTGGTTGCTCAAGTCCCATTGAAAGTCCCAATTAACAATTAGCAGGATTTGTGCTCTTAAGGTTGTTCGGAGATCTTGTACAATACAGCAGTGAGAAAGTCACATGAAGGAGAACTCAATCTCTATATCCTTTTTTTTGAAACTATTTTTAAAGTCATATGAAGAAGATGCTGAATTAAATATAGCAGTGAAGTAAGAAAGAAGAAACTGTTATGTCATAGCTTATATTACTATTTATCATTGGTTTCAGGGAAGTAGAAGCAGCCAACACAGACAGCAGACTAGGCAATCTGACCACTTCCAAACAGATAGATGTTTCACAAGATTTGTGTTCCTTTAGAAAATGTACTCCTATGTTCTGGTATTTTTAAGATGTCTTGGAATGCAAAACCATAATATATTAATAACAAATCCAGAGATAGGGTTGACACAGTAAAGTTTCTCTTTGTGAACAGTTTAAATTAGTTTCTTCCCCAAGTTTGTTTATTTTTCTTGTCATGAATTTAAACCAAACAACATGTTCAGTGCCAACTACAGATACTCCAGTAAAAGTATTCAGGAAAGGATCCCAAAGAAGTCATACTGTCCTTGCTGATAAAAATCAACCTGGGAAAGATCTGCAAGTAGCACTGAACACGAAAGGAATTCTACATTTGCTTACGCTGCCCATGTCCTGTGAAAAAGAATTATCCCTCTAGAAGTGAAAGTTTCTGGACTTTCACCAGCTCAGATATACCACCCCTAAGTGCCACCCCTTACAGACATAAACAGAGAAAATGCAATCTGCCACAAAAAGGCCCTGTGATAGACTCCAGAGGTATGAATCCCATTAAATTAGCTATTGTATTGCAAATATTTTTAGCAAGATCCCCATTTCCTACTGTATTTGCCTTAAAGGTTCATGCTCTTAATTACATAATGACATACAAATTAAATGCAAATTCAAATTTAAACCTGTACAAATGTCAGTTATCAAGTTCCCCTGTTAGTCCCATGAGGCTGCCCACAGCACTGCTGAAAAGTGCACTATTGTGCAGACGTTGTATTACTTACACCAAGAAACTACTATTGAAGGAATAAAAGCTAATGATTCTTATTTATTATTGATATTGCAGAGTCCAGTGAATTCAGACATGAGATTAGGTCTGCATTAGTAGGTATTGTGCCAAAATAAAGAACTACCAGGATTGCATATCTCTGCCAAATTTTAAGAAGAGGTGGAAGAGGTTTTGTTATCTAGACTGATCTGTAAAGAAACAAATCCCACTCTGATGCATCATTCTTCTGTGGGTAGGTCCTACAGGAGGAGCTAGTTTAGGTTTTCCTAAACTCCATGGAACTTTGACTATTGCAGTCAGCACTTTGTGTCATCAATATAGATCAACCTAGATCAAGTAGAATAATGTTCCAAGCACCTTGTTAATAAAATAATTCCATTCATTTGTGAAAAGAGAATACAAAATAATTAGGAGCCTGGTCCAAAAAATCAGTTAAAAAAACTCAGAAGAATCTTTTTGAAAACATTTATCTATTTTTCTTGGGCTTTATTTAATTTCTAACATTGTTTGCCAGGCTTTATTTGGGTGAAATCTGTGACATGTCAATGAGTTGTTTTGTACATCCTAAGTCTATAGAGGTTTGTTATTTTCTAAGATCCAGTCCTGAGAAGCCTGGATGTTTGTCTTGGTAATCTATGAGCATATCCATGGATTATGGGACTTTGGGTTTTGGGTCCACATTCAGCTCAAATAATTTCAAATGAGGGTTAATTAGGAAATTATCACTCTGCAATGTTTCTGAACTGTTATGTAAATCAATCCTCCCCAAATGCAGAAACAAAATGCAGAGACGCCAGTGAACATAGACACAAACAAGAATCCACAAATACAGAGATGTACAGAATGTCTAATGAAAGGGAGAAAAGTTTCTTCCTAATAATACAGAGGAACTTTAATATACAGTTAATGCATGTTGAATTCTACCCTCAGCCTTCAGATTCCCTTTTTTGTATAAAAATGTGTTGACCCTGAGTGCATTTTGTAATCAAGCGTTTGATAAGTCAAATCCTTCAGAGGTGTAGTTAAAAAGCACTTTTTAGAATGTTTAACTGGCAACACATAGGGTGCAGTTATTACTTTAGAGAAATGTCATAGATGTCCTCTAACCTTTTTTTTTAGGAACACATTTCTTGGATGATTTTTTTCAAGGACTCAGGTCAGGAAGAATCTACCCCAAGGGTAGTTGGAGGGAAGAAAAAATAACAAGGCATGGTGGCACCTGGGGACCACAACATTGTTCACATCCCCTGTAATCATCAGTGCACTGTTCAGCTGCTTTGGTAATTTACATAATACCATCCTGACACATTCACTTCAGTTATCCATCACCATTGCAACGGTGTTGCTGTTTTCCTGCTTTATTTTCTTTCCCCCTGTCTCACTCTCTCTGCCTTTCTTTCTCTCATTGTGTCTTATGTTTATCTGGCCAAGCAAAAAAGATTGATTTCACATTGTTTCTGCCCTCCTTGTTCAAGAAATATGAATTTGGCAAATGTTGAGGTACCGAGCGCAGATAATAAGCAAAAATGCACATATAGAGATTTTATTCTCTATGTTTTAATGAATAGTATCTTTGGGTGAACAGAGCAGGAGAAGAGCAATAATTCAATGGATGCATAGATGCAGGAGAGAGTCAGTTTAATAAAGCTAAATTCTAAGGATAAGATGGACTTTATTATCATGCTATCATGGCTAAATCTGCAAGATAGGACTGCACACTAAGCTTAAAAAAAGCTTAAAGCTTTTGCCTCTTGAGTTGCAGTTCCCCAAAAATGAACAAAAGGAAGGTAATATTTCATATTTTCTAAATGTATTTTTTTTTATTGTCACATGACAGATTAATTTGCTATCTGAAAACATGATTAATTCCTGCAGTCCTACCTACTGAGACTAGAGGTTTGTTCTCCCCAGTTTTATACCTCTATACCCCTTTGATTTTACTGGAGCTATTCCTGATTCACTGTACCTGGTATTGACAGTACATCCTTGTGTACGCTGCTGTCTATCACCCTTGTATATAATAAGGGTGATTAAATCACCTTCCTACAGTAAAGGAAAACTGTAAGACATAGGAAAAGACCCCTGAAATGGGGACCTAGGTGACCTATTTGTTGTTACTTTCTCTAGCCTATTTGGGTGATTTTCTCACATTCTTAGCCACTGCCACATTCTTAGCCCTGCTAGTGAAAGCCTCAAGCACCTTGGCTGCTGGGACTTCCCGCTACAGGAAGCTAAAAGACAACATTTAAGCCAACACGGTACTTGGGGCCAGTAATCACACCAGGGCATTCATATAATGCATATTGGAGTCCCTGAATGAGCATGGAAAAGGATTCCTTGTCTCTGTAAAATGACATTCCTGACAAATTGTTGCAGGGCAAAAAGATCAAACCTTGCAGAAGTAAAAGAATGATGCTGTTCAAGCCAGGGTCACCAATCCCACAAAAGCCAGCCTCAGACATTTAGAATTTCAAAAATCTTTCCTTCTTGAAAAAAAAAAATGGGTCTATCTGCACAAAGACATGAATAGCCTTGTTTTTAAAAATCTTTGCCATGGTTAGTGTAGGTACTACTCAGTCTAGTATCTCAAGTTAGGTGGGAAGAACTTGAGCATGACAGTCTGCTATATGGAAGCTTTGCGTTCAACCTCTATTATGCTAAAATACCAGGACAATTAAGTCAGCTACATTTTTGTTGAAGGTGAGATGGGGCTATACAGAAAAGACTAACAACCTTAGATGGATCTCCACAGTTTGTGTTCCTATACACTACATTATTTAAGCAAGACTTAATTTGCTTAATGACAGCACTCTGGTAAAGCTGATCCTCTATAAGGTCAGGGTCTTCTGCAGCTAAAGACTTTGCATAAACTTATAGCTTCTCTGCATCAAATTCATGATATGAATGGATTTCTAAAATCCAATATGCAATGTAAAATAAAAAATATTTTTAATGAGAAAAACCTTTTCCCCTCAAAAAGTTGCCATATAAAAATAGAAAAGTATTTTTATATAGTCACATTTATTACATTTCATACCAGGATCTCTACTAAAGGCTCCTTATTTGATTTTTCTTTTTTAAAAAGTTTATTCAGATAAAGAAATATAGGACTTATTGAAGTCTCCTCAGAGATGTTTCAATTAAATCCTGCGTTCTTATGTATCAACTTTGTGTAGCACAAACAAATTCAAGGCCCTATCCTGCAAACACTAATACAATGAGTTAACTCAAGAGACCACTCGAATGATCTCAAGTATAGGCTCCACTAGAAAAATTTAGCCTTGGCAAACTCAATTTATTTCATGTGTATTAACACTGCCTTATGCTAGGAATGATTTTTTTTTTTTTTTAAGGAAGAAGGACTTTCATTTTCACACAAAAACTGTGTCATCCAAACCACTGTGTTTAGAAAAGCCAGCTTTTGTCTGTGCAGAGCAAATACATAGGACATTCAAACACTTCAGTAGGCTGGGAAAATTCAAGAACATAGGGAGATTATTCTGGGGTCTCGCAGAAAGATCATGAATATCAGTGATGATATTAGCCTCTAGGGACCTTGAAACAAGATTTTACAGCAACTGGCCAAAATACTTTGAGCTAACTTCAGGTAGCATGATCCTTCAACCTTTGCAATTTTAATATTCTGTTGTTATCTGATGTGCTCTGGCATTTCGTTAACACAGTAGACAAAGCACAATGAGATATGAGTACTAATCACAGATTTGGTATTCTGATCTGTTTGTGATAGTGCCAAAGTTATAGGGTTGCAGTTATTCACTTCCTTTTATTCACGTTATAACTTCCTTCTGTACGTGAGACTCAGCCATCTCTTTATGAAAAGTAAAAACCTTTCAGTCTGTTAATGTCATCATTTTTAAACTAACTCTATTTTACAGGTTTTGTGAAATGATGCTAAGTATGGACAAAATAGTGATGAAATAGGATAATGCCATGCTCTTATTTTCGCTTCCCGTACCCCAGGGTGGAGCTAATTGTTTCCAGTACAGTACACATTAATGTGCCTGTCATCATTGCCTCTGCAATAGCTTCTGAGGGGCTCAGTTCAGGCAGCAATTTATGTTGGTGTTGAGTACAGCCAGCACAGTTAAAGGAGACCTCTTGAGCTCTGGGGCCCTAAATCTTCAGCCACTTGACATTAGTGAACAACATGAACTCTGCTTCCATTTTCCACAAGGAAAAAATACCCAAGACTTTTAAAATTTTTCCTTTTTTGCAAAAACTGGGAGAGAGACATGTTGGCAACTGATACCAGTGTGACCTCTCTCTGACTGACAGAAGGTTCATCATTGCATACTATACCTGTCACCTCAGTAATGTATGTGGTCTCAGCTGCCCAGAGATTTCAAAGTGAAAATTCCTATTCCTGACCTGTAAGTTGTAACCTTTGGGTACATTGCATGAAAAGCAGCTTCACTGGAAAGCTATGCAGATATTGACAAGGTGTGGAAAAATAAATACTAAAGAAGATGAGAGTTTTCCAACCTCTGTATTTAATAATGGCCTCTGACTGCCCATTTAGCAAAGAACTACACAGACATAAAGGAAATAAAGAGCTCTTTTCTTCCAGAGGAAGGACACAAGGAATGCTTTCTAAGAGGAACTTTTTCTGGGTCTGGATACCAAAGGTTTCAGATACCTTCTGTGTCTTACAAATTATTACATGATAGTTAAAATTATATGAAAATGTCTTTATTTTCTAGACGGTTTTGCATTCCCAGTAAATTACTTCACTAACTTTTTTAACATTCATGCTCTAATTGTGTGTAGAATATATTATTTTTTTAATAAATTTACAAAGCCTGGTAAAATCCATGTGGAATTTGTATCCATAGAGGAGTTCTCATCAAACAACTAATATTGTGCTTTTGTCAGCTGAAAGTTGGAATGGTTCCTATGCATTATCACTTGATTAAAGCACACAGATAGTGAATTCCCAGAGAAAACCAGAATTCACATGAGCATTTGGTACTGCTTCATTCTTTGTCCACAAGCATACAGGTAATGAAGCCAGTGAGCTACAGATTTACTGAGACTAGATACCCATATATTAAAAGCAAGCAACAAACAAAAAATCCCAGCTCAATTCTGACAGTATCTAATATCATAATGTTACTTTATTTGGTCTGGATTTTATGCTACAAATTGAATTAAGGTGCACCTACAAAAACTCTGTTTTTGTCTTTTAGGGGGGAACCTTTCTAACTTTCTGTTGTGATAAAGAAACCATTAGATTCTGACAAGGTGAGGAACATGGAATACACTTTTATTAAAATTAGAACAAAATGGTAGTCTCAGACACTGTATCCAAGAGATAAAATATTACATCTAATAAACATATTACATATGGGATTAAACATAGGCCCCTAGATTTACAGCACAGCAGAACTTATAAGAAAACAATAAGATTAATATTGAAAAATAACGACTAGGGTTCCTATCATGGTTAAGAAAAAAATATCTTCATTCTTGGTAAAGGAACTTAAACAAGAGGAAATAACTTGCTATCCTGGAATGCCAGAGTTTTTTTTCCAGGTCTAAGTCTGCAAGCCTTGCTCCTGCCTGTTGTCTCATTTAACTAAGTACAATTACTCCGGCAAGTGACCGGATCACTTGGTGAGATCATGATCCTGACTGATAATACACAGTCTACAAAGGCAAAAAATAGGTAACCATCCAGCTTCCTGGATAGTCAGTATTTCTACTTGGAAAATATCTCCCCCTCACTGTCCATTCAGAGACAGGTAGCAAATCTACTGCCTGAGACAAAAACTCTGCAATGTACACTACCGCAATTTAATGTGGCCAGCATCGTTTAATTATGCACACAGTCGAGCACTCCTGTCTGCTCCTCCCTCTTGCATCTCTCCTTATCACTTTATAATTTACTTATCCCTGCCAACATGGGTTGAAACAGTAACATATAAATATCCACCCCCTCTTTCATCAGCCCAGCATTGTGCTGATTGTTTGTGTGATTGTTTTAAAAGTTTTGTAAGCGTGTATGGAGGACACCTTAAAATGTAACTTGCAAAGAGACTTCCTCTGAGTTCAATAGAGTCCTTCCATTACTGATTGAAAGACCACTTGTCCTATTTTTTCTAAGTTACTGCTGTAATTCCTGTAACTCTTATTTTAGAGATGAATGATGAACTTTGGGATGCTGAGCTGAAGTTGGGTGTCTGCTTGTCAGCTCCACTCTGATTTTCTGATGACATTAAGGAAGACATGCAGTCTGTCCCAGAGAGGAAACAACAAACCAACCAACCACCAAAACAACCCTGCTGTGTTTTCTGAGCAGTCATTCAGGTGTCTGACACTGAGCCTGTTATTCCTGTAACTCACCTGCCTCATCCTACATTGCAGGGCTGTGGGCCTTTACAGATAGGACTCAGGCAAACTTGTCTGGTCAGCACCGAGAAGATGGTGTCTCAGGACAGCACAACAGCATTCGTGGGGGTTGCTTCAGGCTGAGTAAGTCAAGTCACTCTCATTCCCAGCTGCCAGTGCTGCAGGCAGGAATGTAGCTGGGAAAAACAAACTGAAGTTCACTCTCCTACTGTTATCAGCGCTCCCACAAAGCCAGTGGGAACCTAAATGTGGGCCTGTGTGCAAAACTCCTTGAATACAAGGTGAATTTGGACTCCAAAATTGCTTTGCACCTATGCTTAGAATGTATTCTCCACACCTCAGATCCTTGCAAAATGATGATAACAATCCTTTATTTCTCCCACTCTTTGCCTGTAATTATCTATTTAACATTCAAAACTTTTGTCTCTTCCCACGTTTTCCACAGCCTAGCACAATTTGAACCTGATCATAGTCAGGATCTCTGGACACTACTCTAATGCAAATAATTTTAATGATAAGAGCGATGCCCTAAGGGTGTTGCAAAGCTATCCTAATATCCAAACCCGATTGTAATTTTATTTAGATTTTATATTACTGACTAAGAGCGTTTATCTTCTTGCCATGTGTGGACATGTAACTCGTGCACATTGCTTATGGGTTTCCAAGATAATGTAATGCAAACAAATCATATATCGTCTGAGGATGAGTCAGGCCCACATTTCAACTTGATTTGATTTACCATCACCTATGTTGCAATGACTGTTAGTCTGTTGAAATATGAAAGAGAGGGAATAAGGGCTTTTAAGGCCATTGTGGGAAAGTACCTATTGTATAAACATCTTTAAAACCCAGAAGGAATAAAAAATGGTGAGAAGACTGAGAGCACTGGAAATTAAATTTGGGATGCCTTCTTTGAAATAGGACTATATTTGCTGTGATGGGTTCCAGGTTGGATTTGTCTGATACATATAGTCAGACTTTAGTCTTGTCCATACTGAAGACTGACTCTGAAGTGTGGAACCAAGTGGAACATCACTCAACTCATACCTCATACCAGGTTCAGAAGACTGATCTTTCCTGATACACCATACGGCATGATAGAAAAGCCTCCAAATTTGGATCTGGATAGGTGTTTCTCAGTAGTTACCACTGAGGGCTAAACTGAAGAGTATGATTCAAACCCTTGGGACTACTGGAGAGGCCGGGACCCTCATCTGTATGGAGTGGTCATGCTTTGATGCAGGCTATAATACTTAGTAAGTTTGGTAACTTTCTATACAAAGGTGTTTTTGAGAGCACAGAAACAGTGATGATATTCTTAATGGGTAAAAAATACATATTTTTGGGGATGGGTAAAAACAAAAATTCTGTCTTCACACCCCTTCACACACACATGCCCTCAAACACTCAGCCATGCCATCACTCCCTCCATGTACCATTTTTTTGTTTTGCTGACTGGACCTGGAACTGAAAGCTGTTTCTACTAGCACTCTATTTTGCTGGGTGTTTTTGCTATGGATACACTATAAACTGCTGGAATACCTGCTGCTCTTGAGCACAGATAACAAGGTAATGTAAGAAAAGATTTCAAAGGAGACACACAGACATGTTGTCTCATACCTTTTCTGCTCCTCATTATTTAAAGTCTGAGAGAGATGTGGGGGGAAAAAAGAGCTCTTCACAGGTCTCATGGGGATGCAAAGACATCAGCTCGTGAATATTTCACAAGTGTGTCTCTGTCCTGTAACATTACTGTACAGTTACCTGCAGTTCAAAGGTAAGGACAACAAGGAATGCTGTATATTTCATTATTGTGCCAAACACGAGAGCTTAATTTTTGCATTTATAAAATCTACTGGTTTTGGTGTTAAGTGATTAACATTTCAGTGACAATGAGATCCATTTTAAACCTGAATATAAAATCAATTTATTGTCTCAGTATGCTGCATCTTCTCCACAGCTGGTGAATCTCTAACCTGTCAGCTACTGTGAAAAGTCAAAGGCTTTGTTTGTTTTAAACTTCTTCTAAATGGCAAATGGTAAGGCTTCTTGCTCTTGCTCTATTTTACAGTCCTAGCTTCAGCATATCTGACTTGATTGTGCTCATCATGTTAGCTATTGAAACACTTCTCAATTATGCAGCCCAGTTGCTAACTGTGCTACAGCTGTATGTTTAATTATTTTTTTTTAATGGGATGGTCCAAGACACTGTTCAGAATATGTTTGAGGTAGTGACCATGGCTGAGTAATGTCTAAATTTCGGGAAGCCTGGCTTATTTCTGTTGACAAAAGTGTATTTTTCCATCTCAGTTCCCTTCTCTTTTGCTTCTGGCTCCTTGCACATCCCAGAAGGATTTGCCTTCCTCCCTTCAGCTGACTCTGATTTTATCAACTAATTCTGATAGTGAAAAATTCACAAGAAGTAGGGCTTTGTATACTTGCCCTCATGAAAGAGAAAGGAAAGCAGGAGGAAGCATAGAGGAAAAGTGCAATAATGAGCAAAATGCAAAATACAACTTGCTTTTACCATATTAACTAGCAAACAAAGCAAAACAGCATCAGCATGCATTGGAGTGCTTTGTATGACTCAAGTCATTAAAGAGCCTTGTGTTTTCAGTTAGTAGATTCTGTAATAAAAATTGTTGGTACTGGCAGCATTGCATCATTGTTCTTAGCAAGAAAAAGCAATTTGGCCTATTGTTTCCAGAAACAATTTTCTCTTATAAAAACAATGTAGTTGTTTAACCTATATATAAACACACATGATGCCAATAATTTCACATATGTTACAGACTGTTACATGGTCTTTAACAACTGTCAGTGCTAACAGATAAATTTTATGTGAATGGTTTTGCTCTTTTATTACTAAGAGCAAAAGGCACTATGGCTGTTGTTGGCTCTCTGTAACAATACATACTGCTCTCCATACACATCCAAGTCTGGCCTTTGAGAAGCAGAAATTTGTCTCCATAGGACTCAATGTATGGTTGCTGCTACTGCTTTCTTTCAGTCTGACTACCTGCAGCTCAAAGATTTCAGGGAGCAAACAATGAGTGCATTAAGGGTTGGAATAAACTATGAACCAAAAAAGAAAGATTAATTCTCCTCTGGGCTCTGAAAGTGATGCCCTCATTGGTCTCAGTCAAATAGCTTTATTCTCCTATCCTGATTTACTGTTTGTGGAAGAGCAATGTCAGTTTTGGATTCTGTCATAAGGAAGACTTTGATAATGAATTAGATAATGTGAAAACTGTACAGTTTTCCAAGTTTGTAGTCAGCTGGAGATCAGTATCCTCTGGATCAGCAGATGATTTGAATAGTTATTTCCTGATTTCTTTTTTTTTTTATTGTAAAGATTAGTCATGCACAAGGACCTCAGATTTTCTTCTCATAAACCAGCAGGATGGCAAATGCCCTGATGACCTTGTATTATAACCACAGTGTTAGTCAAATGTGACTAAGTGAGTTGGAAGGAATCTTTCTCCTTGTCATCCCTGCACTCACTTCTGCCTGTCTTGCACCCTGCTGCGTGGTCACTATAGGCCACACAGATGTTCGCTATGTCTTGGGATGTGAGGTGAAAAATGCTTTAGCATGCTGAGTGAAGTAAGCTTAGGAAAAGCAGTGTAGCCCATGAAGAGGAAAGCATACTCTACCAGACACAGCAGATTTCCTCATTGTATTGCCTGTGAGCAAGCAGGAAGTCATAAGCACCTACAAAAGGGAGCTGTACAAAGCCTAGTGCCTTGGAATGGAAAAGAGAAGCCACATTAAACATAGATACTTATACAAGCACTGTGACACCCAGCTATTGGATTCATGGAGTTAACATTAGTATCTCAAGATTCTTTAAAACCTAGTCAGACCAAAACAAAATTAAGCATTATTCCATACTTTGACCTGCCAAGGTGTCAAAGCATCTTGTTTCTGAGTGTGGATGCAGTTGCAGTGCACATCTGGGTCTGTCACTGCTTGGTGGCCACCCCAAGAGATGCAAACATCTGACCCCTGTTGAATCTGGCTAATAAAGCAATGTCAAAGGGCACATTTCTGATGTCACTTCTGTGTTTTAGGAAGAAAATGGAGCCCCTGAGATGGAAGAGGATCTGATCACACCTGACCCAGCACTGTAATTTTGTGAGGTGGCAGAGTAATGTCATTAAAGACCATAGAAGATAAGCAATGTGCTGATGGTTATCAGAAGGTTCCCAATGCATCAGACTACTTTGGTAAAAGTTCACTGGAGGCTGTTAATCATTGTAATGGAATACAACAGGACCCTGAGTATTGTTACTTATTGCAGTGAGTGAGTGCACATGTGCATAGGCCTCCAAAAATAAAAGCATATTGTCCCAGTAAAAGAGATAGGATACAGTATGAAATTACTCTGGAGTAATACAGTCATACAGTTTGATGGTTTCCTTCTCCTTCCCCCTGCTAACTTTTCCTCAGGTCACTTTCCCATATCTTTAGCAGTGGATCATAAAATGCTATCCATGTATCAAACCCAACAAAACTTCAACTGAGTTCCTGTATTATAAAGAGTATTAGATTTTCCTTGTGATTTCTACTTAGATTAGTAAGGTTAAAATTAGCAACTAAAAGAAGAGTTCCCATGATGTAACTAAACCAGACTTAGTGGTTTTGGGATTAAATAATGAGGCTATGCTGAGAGCAAGAAAGAAATACCTTACAGCTTCTTTACAATACCTCATTTACATATCACATAACAGCAAGGCATGCTAGGAGTTAACATGACATTAATTCTATAGAAGAGATAGGAGTTGACTGTTTAATAGTTTCTGTTTAATGCTAGGCCACACAGATAAATGCTTCTGTGAATTGTCTAGAGAGCTGTTAGGGAAGGAAAGATATTAATTGGCCTGATGAAAAGCGGGAGGGACATGTAAGAAAGGGAAAATGAAAGGGGAGTACAGAAAACCACAGTTGTAACAATCTGGTTGATCTGAGCATTATTTTAGACTACTCATCATTGCAAAATCTTACTTTATTGGTTGAAACATGTTTAGGAGTGCTATTGATTTTTTGGGGAAATGATCATTAGTCTTTTATTGTAAACTGATTTATACTACTCTTGGTTCATTGGTTCACGGGGGAGAATGCTGAATTGATTGGATGAATTAAAGGGTTTTGTATTTTGGAGTTTTTTGTTTGTTTGTGTTTGGGGTGTGGGTTTTTTTTCTCTCCTCTTCTTAGTTCTTTTTTTTCTTTTTTCCCTTATCTTATTTATCTCATGTGATCAATGGAGGGATTTTCAAAGCTCCTGTTTAAAAGTATTTCAATATTATACAGATTTTATTCATACTATTTCAAGAAAAAATAAAAAAAGTTTTTAGCTGCAGTCAATACATTATTGAGAAGCTAAGTCTCTATCTTTCAAGCTCATTTAAGTTTGACCAAATTCTAATCAGTGAAAAGAGGTAATGCCATGCTTAAACAATGTAAATGTGTCCCAAATACCTTATGGTGAAAAGGATTTCACATAATGTTAGTGATTTAATCTGGAAAGGATTCACAAAGTCATACATCTTATCTCCCATCCTTAGAGAGCTCTTTCTAAATAAAGAAATAAATCTAAACTAGTTTTAAATATGATAGAAATACTTAAGGAATTTACAATGATTGGCAGCATAGTTTTCACCTCCAACAAATTTTTCCTTTCTGATTCTTAACAATTTTTCTAATGAGGAGAAGTCCACCCCTCCCATTGGATACTATAGCTGTTGTGCATAAGAGTAATTTTCTCTCATTTTTTTTAAAAGGCAGAGCTCTTTGAGTAAATATGGCCAAAAGTATGACACTAGTGTTAGTAGTCTTAGTTACTTCTCAGAGTCCTGTGGTCTGCTCCATTCAGGGATTACTGTGAACAGTGGCTAGAAATATGTGAGAGCAGAAAACAGACATAAGTTCACATGTTGAACTGTGGCAGAGTAAAGAAGATGAGTTAGTTGAGTGAAATGCCTTACACTAAGCACCAGACCACCGGTCCTTATGAATGTAGGACTAGAGTATGCAGACTACTCCTGGAGTTTTGTTCTTCTTTTCATTTCCATTCTTAATCTAAGGGGACAAGGGAAAGTCAGGGGGAGGAACAATCTCCCCAACAATATTATAAACAAGTCATGCAGAATAATGATGTAGGCTCTTCTCAGATACATCACCCTGTTTCCTTATAGACCTATTAGTAAGGTTGCCATTGCTGCGTGATTTATTTAGGGGCTTTGTGTTTGCAACTGAGCTGTGCGGTATGCAGCTTGCTATGATCTGTGCTAAGGGATATGGCTGAGTTCATCTGAAGAGTGTAAACCTACAGAATCTGAAGGCAATGTGTTTTAACTTACATACCTTCTTCTGGAGAATCATATTACAACTGGATTGATTTTTACCTGATATTTCACCTATTAAAATGTAGCTTTTAACAAGGCGGGTATTTGCAGCTGCTGGCTTCTCAGATAAGACCAACTGTTCCTGTAATTAATATGGAAAGATAGCAATTTAAAATATTGAAACATCCAGCATATATTTCAAGAAAGTAGCTTGTTGCTATAATTAGAACTAGAATCAAATTTTCTGATGGCAAACACCATGTATTGAACTCCATGAATGGACCATCTTCAGCAAGCAACACAAGTGGGAAAATATCTGAAATAAGTACATGACATGGAAAAATGAGGCTGATGGAAAAATGCTACAGTTCAGCTTCTTGAGGTTCTACCTCTCAAAGAATAAAACATGCAGAGCAGTAGGTTGATGAACTGAGGTAGGCTGGCGTTCATGGCAGACAGCATGAACCTGTGATCAAGTCCTGATGTTGTCACAGGTTTCAGATGGGGACATGATGACAATTGGCATGACAGGAGATTGTATTATGTCTTTTCCACTGCAGTACTGGTACACAAGGTGAAAATTCACCTCCTGTTCCTCTGCGTCATTTGTTACTGTTTCAGACTGCCCTGGAGAGCTAAGGCAACTGGCCTGCCCTCCCAGCTGTTGTTTCTTCCAGTGATTTCTCCTGTGTGCCTTTGCAAATATTGGCTACTTACCATGTAGAAACCTCATGTGTGAATCTGTGTCCTGCCCAAATTTGGTCTTTTGCTTCTGGTAAAAGTGATTTCTCAAATCCTTGTTTTGATGATGAAGTCTGAAAATATTGTCTACGGGTGCTTGGGTTTGGTTTTCCCTGGGCTTTGCTTTCTGTGCTGCATCATGCTGTGGGACACACAAGAGAGAGAAGTGTGACTCCTCTGCTGTTCCAGTCTGCAAAATCTGTGCTTATCCTGACAATGAATCCGCATTTCCCTGGTCAAGAAATAGATAGACACAGAGGTGGCATAAATTTGAGCCTGTGACTCTTAAGAGGTGTCACTAGTTGAGGAATTACTGGACTAAAAAAAAGTGCTCATCAACTTCTGGATGAGTAAAACAGCACATGAAATAGAAACAAACCAACCAACCAATATATATTGATACTGTTTCACTGTTTTGGTTTCAGCTGATTAAGAGAAAACCCCTTCTCTGAGATTGATAATGGAGTTCTTGGCATTATATTGTGGAGCATATCTAACCATACTGTGACTGGGATGCTGGGTAACTTCTCCCTTCTCTCATGTCATGGGAGGCTTAAGCATTAAGTAGTGCTAGCAGAGCAGAGAGGCCTCAGTCACAGCCTAGTCCTCCTCCTCCTTCAAGTAAATCTACTCTGGTAGGGTAGGTATAACTTTCAGTAGCATTAGAATATGTGGAGAGCCAGGGAAAATATCCTACATTCATCAGCATTGAAAATGTGTTCCATTATGTTATACTGAAGGCTTGGCTGAAAGGAATTGCTTCACTGCAAATTTGGAGTAGCAGAAGGATTTTATTAATTCCTTCATATGTTTTAAAAATAGTTTTTAACATCATGTCTACTTTGAGCTAGAACATTGCAACCAATACAGAGTTCATTATTGGTAAGCATTTGCTTCTATTGACAAGAGCATATGTACACTAGTACTGCAGAAGAGAAATACCTGCTTCTGTTATAGCAAATGACATTTATACTGCATTTTCTTTTTTTAACCATATTTTCCATATACAGTTTAGCATCTTAAACAGATTTTTATATTTGTAAAATGTTTAGAACATATAATTTTAAATGAAATTTTTGCATGTTGTTACATTTTTGTTGTAAATTCCAATTTTTCCTCGGGCACTTTGGTAGCTGATACAACAGGACCCTGTACAAATCAAAGCATCAGCATCCCTAGAACTCCATCCTGCTGTGTGACACTTGCTAAATCTGAAAGACAGTGGAGACTGAAAATCCATGATCACTGAGAAAGAACAAGGTGCTTAAACCACAGGGCAGAGCAAACATGTTGCAGTGCTTATAAGAAAACAAACTAAAAAGGAGGAAACACCATCTTTGAAATAGTTTTCCAGCTTCCTAGAGTGCAGGGTAGTAATTGATCATATGATAAACTTATCAGACTTCCCCTGTTTGTCTTTTTGCACCAAATTATTTTTGATGGAAAGTAGTAACTGTAACTGAATTCCTCCTACTTCAACCAGATATTTACTCACTAAATGACACTTGTCATCATGGTATCTGAATGCCTCTCAGACACTAATGGATTGCATCCATAAACTCTCCAGTGAGGGTTAGGGAAATATTAGCCCTATTTCTACAAATGGGAAAAAAAGAAGTGATACTCCTGTCTATTTTCTGAGTGTATCTCAAAGGAATAATAGAAACTTCTGAATTAGACTTCCCACCAAGACAGGAACTCAGATGGGAGTGCTGTCACAGCAACCTCTTTAAGGGACAAATAGCCCTCGTGCATAGGGTAGGAATGACTTTCCTGAGGTTATGTTAGAAATCTGTGACTGAAGACAGAATTGAACTAAGGTCCCTCGAGTACTATATTGTGAGGATATCTCTCCCTCTATAATTTCTATGTAACAATTATTTAGTTAATAACATGATTTTTGGGGGGGTTTTTGGTAGGTTTTTTGCATGGGTTTGGTTTTTTTTTTCCCTGTTGCTTTTATTTTTAAGCCATTTCATGCTCCATGTTCACAGTAGCTCAAGAAAGTCTAACATAAATTTATAAAGACAGACAATACATAATGATCCTGGAGACAATATTGTTGTCCATGATGTATGAAGCAGAAAACCCAGAGTTTGATTTTCATAAGCTCTAATGACCCTCCTGGGCAGTTGGAAATGTACATTGTTTGAGATAATCAGACAAACAGATTCCATTATAAAAAGATATATTGTTTCTACTTTATGTTTTCACAAGCATTTTGTCTAATTATTGCTGACATTTCCAACCATATTGTGAAGTTTTTCAGGGGGAAAACAAGGAGTTTATCTCCATTAAAATTGGAGACAAACTGAAGTTAACTGTTTTTGTAAAGTGAAAACACGAAAATAAAATGAAGTGCATTAGAGCAATTAGGAAGAATGATAACAAAGTCTGTATTTGCCTACATTTTCCTTGTGAAAAACAAACAGAAAAAAACCCTAAAAACCAAAATCCCCAAAGATTACCATCCAACAGTATGATTCTGCTGTTCTTAAAAAGCACCCTGAATGTGTTTCATTAATTTATCTAGCACAGGATATCTGCTGCTGTTTAACCCTTTCATATTCCTAGGTGGTGAAACGTTTAAATGCTGAAATATGAATACGGATGATGCACAATTACTTAGGATTCAATTATTATTCCTTTTCTTAGATATTTTCATATATATATATATATATATATAAACTTCTTCTTAGGTTAAAATGCCATGCAACATTTATCAGCACTGAAATACAGTGCTTTGTCCACTGAGAGTGGTTTTAAGTCAGCACTAAGGTATTTTCCAAACTGGTTACAATGGACTTAATTGGTTAATCAGCATATAATTGTTTAATCCCATAGAGTTGCTAAATCATGTTGTGAGGTTGATTGCAATAGTATTATGTCAGGAAAGAGCACTGTTACTCATTTGTATTACTTGGAGTTAATTCCTGTGCCTTGGGAGATAACCACCTTCTCACTCTTGCTGGTGGGTGAGCTGAAGTCCTTCAACCATGCCAGTGTCCACTGGCAGGTGAGAAAATGTGTTCCCATCACAAGATTAAAAAGGGACCTTCTGTTACTGTGACTTCAAAAATAAATATGTAAATAGCCACAGGCTGACCTATTCTGAAATTCTCAAGGATGTATCAAGTTATGTCCTCAGACATGTTCTGGTTGGTAATGTAATCTGGTCCTTGATCGTCTCTGGAGACCAGATTGTCCTATGAAAGCATAATTGCTGAGTAGGGATTTTTTCTGGGTTTTCTACTGTTTTTCTAGTAACAAATTTGCTATCACTAGTTGATATAAGTGCAGTGTGTTTTCTGTTCAAAAGCAAGGACCAATATTCTGACTGGAATAAATCTGCTGAATTATCTGTTGTAACTAATCACTGTTCTTGATGGTAGCTGTAACACTGATCATCTTCAAAACAGCCTGTGAGCTCCTGCAGTCAAACGCAGCATAAATGCAGTCAAATGTGCCCATAAATCATAGGAAATTTCTGTACATCTGGGTTATACAGGACACATTGGACTGAGAGCTAACAATTGAAAAGATGTCAGAGTCTGGTTAAAGATTAAAAATCAAAATACATGGTTTTGGTGGTTTTTTTCACACTAAATGCTGACTGCGATTTCTTTTTCTACCAGAAAAATGGAAACAAAGTAGTGTAATTTTAATTAGCTGCCTTAATCTTAGCACTTACCCAAGTTATTTCAAAGACTTTTGACAACAGGAGTTCCAGGTCCTGGACAGTCTGTCAGGTTTCTCTGTGGGTGATTGTAGAGGATAACTCCTTTAGAAGTCTTGATAGATAGTTTTTCCCAAGTTAAATTGCTTCAGTCCACAGTTATAAGTTAAAATATTTTCATTAGAGGATATCTAAAAGATTTTATTTTGTAATTTCTGAATAGATACTGTGGAAAAATATATTCCACAAAGTGTTAGACATTTTGAAATTTTTTAATGATTTGTGACCAAATCAAATGTAAAAACACTGCCATATAATTTGGGATAAGTATTTAATATTTTTTGATCATCTAAATAGTGAAAAAACTGAAAATGGGGCTTGATTATTGAAAGTGTTACTGATGTTTTTCTGTATCCTTCCAGAATTATATTAAAAACAAACCCTAGAGTTGGGAAAGAAAAGTAGTAGAATATAAAATTGCAAAAGCAGAAGGCTAATATTTTCTTCCATGTTTTTGTTTTGTGCCTCAGGAAATGCACTATGTATGAAACATAGTTTGTTGTTGGTTTGGTTTTTTTTTTTAAATAAAGAAAATATTTTTTCTTTGAAGACCGCAGCCAACACAATTTTAGTAAATATAATATTTATAGGACCTTGCAATTAATTTACAAAAATTTTACATCAAAAATGTATGCTGATGATTTTAGTCTTTAGGGACAACAATTGTCTTCTCAGTCATGTTTTCATACACTAAAGGCAATTATTGTTGCTTCTAGCTGTAATAAAAAAATAACCGAAACAGATAGAAGTGTCTTGGTAGAAATTGAGCTGAAACTCCCACTGTGGAAATAATCAGAAAATTAAAAGCTCTGCAATCTTGCAAATAACATTGCAACTTAATATTATTGGAACATAACATTATTATCTCTTTTTATAGGGAAAACAAACATAAATATGTTTTCAAACAGCACTAGTGTTATGGTTTCACTTTATTGGCTAACAGAGAAAAAAAAAGTGGAAAAAACAATAACTTTTTGGAGTTGAAACAACCAACTGGGAATTTCTGACAAATGATCAACAGTGGCAGGATTATGTTGCTGTTACTGTGGGGTCAGCTTATCCACTGAACTCAGTATCCACAACACCTATGAGACATGAATCATCTTGCTATCTGATGGGCTCTATACTAAATGTTATTCATGTTTGGTTTGTTTGCTCTCTTATTAGCTACTGTTAGCTTGACAATCTCAACAGGATAGTTGAAAATTCAAAACAGGAAAGACACCAAGTAATTTTTACATCCAACTTTGCTTTACTGTTTTGTCTTCATTTAATACTTACTTGCCATTTCAATTTTTTTTTATTTCTTAATGATGATTTTGTATGACTGATGAGTTGCTTTCTCTTTGCTTTGCTCTTAAATAGAGATTTACATCACCAAAAATTTTCATCCTTGAGGATAAAACTACTTTGGGGTCTATTTCCTCATACATGCACACTGAAATACTTCACCAGCCAGAATGAGTTGAGTCTTGATCTGGTTGTGTGAAACATAAAAGTCATACAACATCTCTGTATCTCCACTGCTAGCATATTTAATAATTACTCAGAATCCTAGGAGGAAGTTACACCATGTTTTATGACAGTCCCACGAAACAAATTTCAGATCTAAGCACCAAACTAAAATTAACAGGCTATGGCCTTTGTTGATGTGGTAAATTGACCCTGCTTCCCAAATCTTCGTTCGTGAAGCCTAGCCATGATGATGATGAAATTGACCCTGCCTGGACACCAGGTGCTTACCAAAGCCTCTCTATCACTCCTGTCTTTGGACGGGCAGGGGAGAGAAAATACAATGAGGGTCTTGTGGGTCAATATAAGGACAGGAAGATATCATTCACCATTTACTGTCATGGGCAAAACAGACTTGACTTGGGGAAATTATTTTAAGTTATTACCAATCAAACCAGAGTAGAAGAATGAGAAATAAAACCAAAACCTGAAAAGACCTTCCCCCAACTCCTCCCTTCTTTCCAGGCTTAAATTTACTCCTGATTTCTTTACCTCTTCTCCCACAGACAGGGATTATGGAGAATGGGGGTTGTGGTCAGTTCATCACACATTGTCCCTGCTGCTCCTTCCTTCTAAGGGAGAAGACTCCTCACATTCTTTTTGCTGCTCCAGTGTGGGATCATTTCCACAAAGCTCAGTCCTTCAAGAATAGGCTGCTCCAGCTTAAGACCCTTGTAGAGCCACTAGTTCTGCCAGCAAACCTGCTACAGCATGGCCCCCTCTCTCCACAGGTCTATAGGTCCTGCAGGAGCCTACTCCAGCATGGGGTTCCCAAAGAGTCACAGCCTCTTTTGACTGCATCCACCTGCTCCACCATCTGGACCTTCATGGGCTATAGGTGAATATCTGCTCCACTGTAAACTCCATGGGCAGCAGGGCAACAGTTTGCCTTACCATGGTCTTCATCATGAGCTGCAGGGGATTCTGCTCTGGCTCTTGGAGCACACTCTCCCCTTCCCTCTTCAATGACCTTTGTGTCTGCAGAGTTGTTTCTTTCACATGTTCTCACTTCTCTCTCTGTTTTCATTTCTGCAGGGTTTTTTTCCTCCTTCTTAAATAATTTCTCACAAAGGCACTACTATCACTGTCACTGATGGGCTTGGACTTGGCCAGAGGCAGGTCCATCTTAAAGCCAGCTGACATTGGCTCTATCAGACATAGGGAAAGCTTCTAGCAGCTTCTCACAGAAGCCACCCATGTAGCCCCCAATTACCAAAGTCTTGTCATGTAAATTCCATACAGTTGCTGCAGCTAATTTACAAGTCAATGCAGACTGAAGTCTTATCCTACTGATCAGTGACAAATATCATGGGTCATTAGTTTTGTCTATATCCTTATGTGGAGAATAGTTTTTAAAGAAGCAGTAATTCTCCTGTCTTTCAAAAACATACAGACTTTAGGAACAGAATCATGTGAGGAACTCTGGAAGGTGATAGGAACCAAACTGAAACTCCACCTGACCATCAAATCAAAACTAGCCATTTTGCTGTAGTGTTTAATTCATAGTACATTAGAAGCACCTCAGAGTTCACATTCTGTTTTTAAAAAGGGTAATCCAAAGGTATGCAAGATCCCACATGTTTCATTTGAGATCTCTGTAATTCAAAGGGACATGGCACATTTTTGCCTTTACCCTCTGTAAATCAAACACACAGCTGCATACATATACTCAGCCACATAAAGACAATCACACAGAAACATTCACAGACATTTTATTTTAGTTTTGGGTTTGGTGTTTTGTTTTGTTTTTTTAAATGGATCCTGCTAAAAGCAAACCAGGACAGTGCCTATGCAGGTAAGATTATGAAAGAAGGAATATGCAAAGTGAGAATGATATTGAACGATGTGGTTTAAAGCACTACTCCAAAGCACTACTCTACACTTTTAGACTCTGTGCTGGGGTAATGGCAGTGGGTGTCTCAAGGAATTACCTTTCATCAGCTGGAAGTTACCAACCTTCAACTGAAACAGTACCTGACTGCACACATGCTTTTGTTTTGGAATTTATGATGGTTGGGTTTGCTTTACTGCTGGGAGGGAAAAGTGTGCTCACGTGGTTATCTTATGTCAGCTTACAGGGGCATAACTTCTAGCAGGAGGGTTGTAATTGCTAAACTGATTGGAAGTGATCATAGGGATTCTTTCCAAGAATTAGAGAGAAATCTCTCCTAAGTTTACTGCCTCTTTTCCCTAGGGGAACATCATCTTTTTCTGAAATATTTTTGGAGGAAATCAAGGAAAATTGGTTATTTTTATTGGTTTTAATCTTGATAACATGGAATTTCTTAGAATTGTTAATACTTAAGGATGTTTCTTACATGAAGAGAGTTTAAAAAAACCCCAACAATGTCAGTATAAACCTACTACTTCTGCAGTAGGAGGATGTGGATTGGAGAAGAGTGTAAGAATGTAGGCAAAAGAAAAGATGCATATGCAGTGCGGCTAAGAGACTAGGGGACAGGGTAAGAAAAACAAAACAAAATGAAAACAAGGGCAAGTAATGAATGACAGAAATATAATCCTGTCACCTTTTCCTGGACATCAACATGTTTTGAAGGATGTCCAAACCCACTCCTAAAGCAAAGTCAGTTTTGGAAAGAAAAGTAGTATCTTCTATTCCAGGTTTAATTTCCCAGTGACTGGCAATACCTACAGGCATCACTATCTAATATCTGACAGCATCTAGCATCTAAATATGATAGATAAGAGCCTGGTAGACAGACAGGGGACTCCCTCCCTCTGTTTATTCATGTGAAATTGGGAGGAGAGAAAAACCTCCACAGGATTTCTGACCCCCTCTTTCAGCTCCACCCCTGTCAAAAGCTGAAACTAATGAGCTGGAAATAGGAAATGTGCGAAACAACTGACACTTCCCTATCTGAACTGCATTCCTTAAGAGTTGTTTTTTTATTACCAGATAAATGCTTTGACATGTGTATTTGTGTGAAGACTGAATGTGATTTAGATACCAACTACCTGCTGAGCTAAGAATATTTGTTTCCTACTTAAACCAATATGTTTATTTAAGGGATCTTTAAGTTTTAAAATGCCCTTGGCTTCCAGCTCCATAAATGGGTAACCTTTGTATGTGGAATGCATTGTGCACTCCATTTGTTATTAATATAAAGTAATATTTTCCTTTTGCTCTGCTCAGTTCTTTTCTTTAGGAGTTCTTTTACTGTAGCAGGCTCGTGAAACATGTGCATATGGATGTTTGGAAGAATATGGAAAGGGCTATTTCTTTCTTAGAGCTTCTGCTTAGAGATGATGTGCACCAATCTTGCTTAAATAGCAAACAAAAGGTCTTTGTTGCTCTTGCAGCAAAGTATTTTGAGATGTAGGACATTTTAATGGATCAGCATTTGTGCCATGTGTTTTTGTGCATAGCAAAATAGGGGTGGAAGTTGTGGATGCTGCTTTGATATAAAGAATAAATAACAATGTCAATGTGCAGACAAAACAACTGAATTCATGATTTTTATTTAAAAAGGAGGCATAACAGGGCTCTCTACTTTCGTGTGTGAATGTCTTGCCTCTCTACTCCTTGGTTATTCAGGTTTTACTCAGGGATGGTTTTGCTCAACCAAAGCTTTTTTTTAAATCCATGGGAAAAGTGTGTAAAAATATAAAGACTTGGCTCCAAATGCCAAAATTTGTTATTTTTACATTGAAAAATAAAGTAACATTTTCAGATCTTCTGATTACTAAATGTTTGGAAAGCAGCCAATGTACTGTTAGAAGACATGGTCATGATTTGAAATTTCCAGCCAAAATCAGGACACCTTTCACATGAAAATTCCTTTGTAGTTTAAACCATCAATATAATGCAGGCTAATCCCTTCTAGAATGAACTCCTCTGAATGTAGATGCATGTAACAGGATATTTGGGTTCCTGTCAGCAACACCACTGACACATGAGCTCAAGGGCTTTCACTTAATTTATAGAAGAGACCAGCAATCTGCAATGCAAAGTTTTGAAGGCAATTACTCTTTCTTTTTAATTTGAGCCCACATTCAACTAAGTGGAGCTGAATTGCTCACATCCTTTCAGCCAATTAGTCACAGGCTTAAGTTTTTGTTTTGTTTGTGCTTCTTCCTCTCTCCTCCCCAGCCCCTAAGAAATATTCAGTCCTTGAACTCCCTAACGAACATACCCTAAACTGTCAAAACAAGTTTCTGGCTATTAAGGTTTAAGACACCAAGCTCTAAGCACCCGATCCACAGAAAAGCAGGTGCACCTTTTGGGAAACACATGGCATTTAGGTTAGGATCCATTCTTGGGGGTGAACCATAGTCTTGGGGTGACAGAAAGTAGCATTGCAGGGAGAAGGATCTTTGTGCTGAGGACACAACAGCATTCACAGCTGAGCTGAATCAGATTGAAAAGGAACTGTCAAATGCTGTGCATGCCATAATTAACCTTTTTCAGGTTTTCTTCCCATCTTTTAACCAAGCTTCCTCACAGGCTATTATGCCCTAAAGCCCATAATGATATAAAGCTGTGATGATGGAGCACTGACCTCTCCACTCTGCTTGGAGCTGACCCATAATATTTTGAGTAGTGGAGATCTGACCATTGGCTAATATTTTCATACCTTTGTGAGAATGAAAAAAAGAAAAACCCTCCTGACTTATCTGTTATATATTTCCAAAACAATGAATGTTAAATGATATTTATTGGGGTGGGGGTGCAGTTCCAGGGCTCATTTTTAATATAAAGGTTAGTATAATAACTCTATGAAACCATTCTGCTGTGGTAAAATAATGAGAAGTGACTGAAAAGAGCTGTAAGTGCAACTTCTGAGTGAAAGATTATTTTAAAGTATTCCTCTCCTTGTGATAGCTTCAAGTATTTGTATAATAGAATTTGTTACCCTGTCTAGAGCTATAAATTATAAACTTGGCTATAGCAGTATCCCTGAATAACAGATCTTAGGTTTTATGTACTGACTCCACAAAACCAGAATGATATTGAGCAGGACATTAGTAAAATATACTCATTCTAAAGCAAATATTTCACTGGTATCTGAATCCATAAACAGATTAAAAAGATGTCGAGGGTCGAGGCTGGGCCGACCACCAACCCAATGACAGACACTCCCTGTTACTCCCTCTTCCCTCCCCGCCCCCAAGGGAAGGGAAAGGTCATAAGAGAGAGAGACTTGGGGATTGGAAAATAAAACTAAAACTACTTTAATAATAATGATAAATGAAATATATACAAATATTGTACAAAACCCAATACCAAACCCAAACCCCCTTGATGATAACTAAGTCACTGCTGATGCTGTGGCAGAAGGCCTCAGGGTCACCGAAGCATGGGAGAAGAAGGAACCAAGAAGGGAGAATAATCATCAGAAAAATCATCTGAATAATCATCTAGAAAGGGGGAGCTGACTGCCAGTTTATATATCAAATATGATGTATATGGGATGGAATACTTTAGTTGGTCAGTTTGGGGTCACCTGTCCCATCTACTCCTCCCTGAAGGTGCTGCCTTTACCCTGCACCCCCCAACATGAGACACAAGATTTAGCAGTGACCTTGCTTTGCATACCAATCCCTGGTAATAAATCTAAACATTAGGCCTTATCACTGCTAGACGCTAGCAGTGTCTATGAAAACATGCTGGTAGTTTCAGAAAGTGCAGTTTCTCAGAGGAGTTTTAACTAAAAAGTAAAATCACTGAACAGAATTAGTTCTGTTCTAACCTAAACCAGGACAAAAGATTATTTACAAAGATTTCATAGAGGGGAATTAGCAAACAAGGTGAGAGTCAATTTTAGGTTTTTTGTTTCTTAATTTTTATGAAGGAAAAAACAACAAACAAACAACCTGGATGACATAGAAAGATCCTTTAACATATATATAATTCTAAACCACTAATTCCGTTGAGCTAAATCACATACATAAACCTAACTGAACTACCTCACTGAATCGGACCTAGAAAGCTCAAACACTTTAAAAGCTTAGGATCTGCCCAAAAAGACTATTACTAAAAAAGTATTTCTAAGTGAACAGAAATGTTAATCTGTCTGTTGGGTTTTTACTCTTGTTCATCATGTAATAATTAGTAATACCTGTTAAAAAATCAGCATTTGTCATTACAGCCTTGAAATTCACGTGAATTTTTTACCAAAGCTCTTCTCTAATAAACCCTATTAGTTTTGTAACTTAAGCCTTTCCTGTAAGACCTGTTCAGAAAAACACTGCTGTAATCACATCACTTTTTAAATCCCTTTCCTGACTCCTTTTACCACTACATCAAATAAAACTACTAGTTCCTATTCTAAGCTTGAGCACACACTGAACTTCACATGTGTGAGTAATCATACACATCAGGCCATTCACATACACATGGTGTTGCAAGTCTGGGTTGTCAGCTATTCATTAGCTCCTGACCTCACTTCATGGCTTATCCTGAACTATTCCCCAGCCTTCTTTTTGGTTCTTTGCATGTAGACTGTCCATCCAAGAATAGCTGGGAAAAGCACTGTCATAAAATTCTTTCTTTGAACCCACTCCTAATATGATCTCTGTATGAAACTGCCAGCTAATAATGTCTAAATAAATGGCTAGGAGGAATTTGGGGGTGAAATATTAGTTCCACTTAATTTACCAGGGCATCCACATCACTGTCACAAATATTTTCTTTTGGATCTTATTGTCTTTTTATGCATATTTTAATTCCTTTGCCTTCCCTCATCCCCTCAATATTACTACTTCTAGTTTTGTTTTTACACCCACATGCATATCAAGATGCATTCAGCATGGCTGAAACTGACTGTATTAAGTTCTTTCATGTCTTCCCTTTTCCCTGATGGGTTTAATCATAAATAGCTATTTCAGAGAATATTTTCCCTAAGAAATGCACATGTTTAAGGATAACTTTGTGGCTTCTGATAAAGGGACATTGCTGTGAGCTGTAAAGGCTTCATGAAATCAGGAGGGTTGACAGCAAAGTCCTTTGTTTTATTGCAAATATCTAAGACCACATAACTGATATATGGCTGGCTTCACATATGGCTTGTCTTTCTTGCCAAGTCTACTGGAAGACAAGAAGACTGATCCAAGAGTTATTTTTTGCATGTGCTTGGAAGCTCTGATTGCAGATTCCTCCTACAGTAGGGGGACACTGTATCAGTATCAATTTTATTGCACCATGAAGAGATTTAACTCCATGTGCTGCGGCTGGCTTTAAAACAGTAATAATAACAGAAGAAAAGAAAAGAAAAAAAGAAAAAAAAAAAGCCAAGTCATGTTATGGCCAAAACTCCCATTCATTAAAAAGGGACTAAGACTCCTCTACAGTCCCTGAAGGGCAGTTAAAAACAACTTAGTTTGGTAATAGCCTTTTTAAACTGGATGTGTTACAATCTTCTGTGTTTTGCCTTCCCCCTTGACCCTATGAGTATACCTTCTGGGTCAGCCCAGTAGTGAAACACTAGGTGATGAGGAAGATCTGATGGACATTAATTCCTGCTGACAGCTCATGTTCTGAATACAGGAGACTGCTTCCATTGTTCTAAGAAGAGCTTTCTTGAATCATCCACAGTGCAATAGCTATTTGCTGCTTCTCCACTTTTGGACTGCATGATGATAATTTGGGAAACAAAGCAGTTCTGTCATGTTTTTTTCACCTGGTTTTTGTTGTTTTCATTTTCATTTTTGTTTTACTGCACCTGCATTGCTGAGTGAGTTTTGTTAATGTAATCTTGGTAGCAATTGCTTTGAGGTTGTCATGCCAAAGTATAAGATGTGAGAAAGAGAAAGAAAGATCTGTGAATCAACAAATATCAGAACTGTAAAAAAAAATAAAATCCAAAGAATAATAACTTACTCATTACAGTCAAACTCCAAAGCAGAATTTGATGCATTTTTATCCTTTTGTCTTACTGCTGTATGAATATGAGACAGACTGGAAAACTCTTGATTAAATTTTTCAAGAGTCTTTCTTGGACTGGTGAAAATCTCACTGATGTGAACTCCTCAGCCAGTCTTTTAAGTAATTTTAACATTCCACATATGCCCAGTGTTCCTAAAATCCTGAGCACCCTTCTTAAGGCCCATCTATTGGAACAGCTATCCAAACAAATGCTCACAATATCCATTTTTTGTCTCTTTTTATTGATGGAAAATTAAGATTTGTCCTACATTATATAGGGTTGCTTCTATTTCCCAGAAGCCACCCACTCCAGTGGTTGTACACTGTGGTCCCAAAGGAAACAGCGCAAACATATTGCATCTCTGAGCACTGTGTAGGGTTTTTTTACTATTGGTTTTAATGACTATTAAGAACAGTGGTTTTTTGCTTATCTGGGGAGTGACAGAATCACAGAATCACAGAATGTTAGGAGCTGGAAGGGACCTCGAAAGATCACCTAGTCCAACCCCCCTGCCACAGCAGGTTTCCCTAGACCAGGTCACACAGAAGCGCTTCCAGACGGGTTTTGAATACTTTCAGAGAAGGAGTCTCCACAACCTCTCTGGGCAGTCTGTGCCAGTGTTCTGGCACCTCAACTGGGAAAAAACATCTAAGTGTATTCACATGGAATCTCCTATGCTTCAGCTTACAGCCATTGCCTCTTGTCCTGTCACTGGGCTTCACTGAGAAGAGCCTGACACCATCCTCTTGACACCCACCCTCCACATGATTATAAATGAGGTGACCCCTCAGTCTCCTCTTCTCCAAGCTAAAGAGACCCAGCTCCCTCAGCCTTTCCTTATAAGAAAGATGTTCCAGCCCCTTCATCATCTTTGTGACTCTGTTGGACTCTCTCCAGCAGTTCCCTATCCTTCTTAAACTGAGGGACCCAGAACTGGACACAGTATTCCAGATGAGGCCTCACCAGGGTAGAGTAAAGGGGGAGAAGAACCTCTCTCGACCTACTAACCATACCCCTTCTAATACACCCTAAAATACCATTGGCCCTCTTGGCCACAAGAGCACACTTTTATCAGCATGTATTTGAAGACACGTGTGATTCAGATTTCTGCTTTTGAAAACAGTACTGACCAGAGACAAGGCTTGTGCAGTGCAACTCCAATACTTCATGTGACTGGTGCAAAAAGCCACAATGTCAGCAGAAGAGCTGGAGGCTGAAGTCCAGAGTCTAAAACACTTTTCATCCAATTTAAGCACAGAATTACAAATGAAAATATAGATTTATTTTATTCTTTTTCATGGAGAAAGTTACAAGAGGAAGGGGGTATGCACAGAGAAGAAATTAAGAGAGTGTAAAACTGACAAAAACTGCTATCATATGTGAACAGGAGCAACAGGAAATACAGAAGACAATGTCCACTGCTCTGGAAAAAGAAAACTACAGTCACTCTCAAAAAGGAGGATGTACAACTGTACTTGGAAATTGTTGTGAGAATTGCTAATGTGTAGCTACCAGAGATGAGAATGAACCATCTTCTTGGCACCTTTTCTGTCAGGGAAGGAAGTAGAAGCCAATATGAAATGGATTATGGGTACTTAAATTACAAAACCAACCAACCAACCAAACAACACAAAACCCCCACCACCAACCAACACAAAAACGCCCTAAAACAACACAAATAAAGCTTTTTAAAAAAAAATAGAGTGAAAAAATTATTCAGAAGGATACTAATTGAAATTTCTCATTTTAAGATCAATGTCTCAGTGGAAGGAGAGTAAAACATAGAGGTTCTTGACTGTGCAGTGCAGCAGATAAGAAAGCCAATTGAGTGGCTCCGTCAGAGAGAATACCTGGATCTCTGCCGTCACCTCCTCACCTTGGGGAAAGAGCTAATAATGTCCTTGCTAGCATTTCATTTGAAACAGCTCTATCCAGGAGATGTTCTGCATATTGGCTGTTTAGGAAGGACAGAACACCTTCCTGAGATTACCTTGTACACTATTTATTAATTACTATTATTTCCACAGAATGGGATAGAGAAGGCTTTGACAAAGATGGGAGTGATACAGTAAAAAAAGCTCTTGGAATAGAGAAAAAAGGGTCGTGGGCAGATACAAAATAAGATTTTGTCTTTAAGTTGAAAGGTAAAGGTGTTGCATTTGATAAAATACACTTATGAGTTCTTGATAAAGATTTCAACCACTCATTCACATATTCTAGATATTTATATTCACATATTCTACAGATTTATATCTGTCTTCCCAGGCGCTGCTACTGGAAAAAAAACAAAAAACCAACTCTCTTACTACGTCACCAAAAGAGCTTGGTGCAAAGAGTCTGCATCAAATAATGACAGGTGGTTACTATGTAATTATATTCTTAAAGGAATTTTGGCTTGATCCTACTTTCCACTCATTCCCCCCTCCCTAAATGTCAGTTATGGCTGTATTTTTGGAAGATGATGCTTATTTCATTTGATTAGATTGGAATAAGTAAATTGGTATTGCATCCTTGTTGATTTTTTACCCCTTTTTAATTTGAATGCCTTATAAAATATTACATGTTGTAGTTTATTAGGTTCTCATTGATTGGACACTTATTAGCTTCCTAAGCCTGTTTCATTGTTCTGCTGCTGTGCTTTCACCATTTGGTGTTCAGCACTCTGCATAATGAGTACGTGACTGTTGAGAGAACGGACATCACCATATGGGAGTAATTTGTACTTTGACAGAAGGACAGGGCTCCTGGACTCGTCCTAAAGGGAAGTTTTGCAATGTTTGAAAAGCCTTCTTTCCTTTTTTTTTTTGTTTTTTTTTTTGTTTTTTTATTATTTACTTTCAAAAGGCCTTTTCCCTCCCTGGTTCACGCAGATAGGCACTTTGGGTTTATTTATGCTTGTCTTAGTATAGAGATAATATATACTTCATACTACACAGTTATGTTGTGAAGTCTTTTTTCTAAGATAAAAATCTCTACTTTCAAAAAAGTAGCCAGAAAACTATGGTCAAGCTTGAAACTCATAGCCCAGCCCTAGAAAAGATCACACACAGTGAGTCTAAGCAGACATCTTTTGCTCTCATTTGCTGTTTGCTCACTTTGTCAGGGCCCTTGATGCTGCCCATTCAGACCTGCTTGAGTTCTAGAACAATGCATTTAGAAAGATTTAGTAATATGTTAAATAGTTTTCCTCATAATAATTTCTAAACTTTTTTGAAATGTTTTTTCTTTCTCAGAATGTCTTCATTTCTTATAGTTCTGACACTGTCTTCCTAGTTAACATACTGAGGATAAAAATAAATTGTGAGCTAAAATATCTGAGCTACTACATATTGAGCAAGTTTTCACACCAGCTACTTCATGACATCAGAGACATGTATTTTAGAGGAAAACTTCCTTTACCTATAGGGTGATCTCATCTTTTCACCTAATGTACTTGGCATGTTAAAGATAGCTTTCTGCTTTTCTTTGTTTTTCTTCTAGTCTTGAAATGGGTTCCAAGTTCCTTCTCACTTGGTGGTATCACAGACGGCCTCACATGCAGCCACCCTTACCTCCTGTGACGACAAATCAGACACTTTCCTGAACAAACAACTGGTAAAACTTGAACTCCAGACTTTGCCTTAGCATCATAGCTAATTTTAACTGCTGAGTCTCAATATAGAAGGAGAAAATGTATCTGAAGAGTGAAGTCACCCTTGCAACTTGTTCAGATCAATTGCCCCATCCAAGGGAGAATACTTGTTCAGAGATCTTATTTCTTTTCCCCCTTTAGCATTTACCCAGACCACCAGCAAAAGAAATTGGCAAAGTAAGTCTGTGTGAGCAATTGCTTTAGCTCTTCATATAAGCAAGAAGAAATTCTCAGAATTAAGAACTGAAGTGTTTAATTGCCATCTTTTAAACATGGGATAATCCAGATTGACCCCAAATGTTAATACCACTGGAGCATGATCAGAGAGAGCAAAGCAAGCAACCCATATTCATATCCATAAGCTCTGGGTGTAATCCACCGCATAGTAAAACAGAATCTATTCAAGACTGACATAAATGACAGCAAGGGGAAAAAAGGAATACATATTTCCAGCCAGACTGGCCACTCTCCAGGCATTTAGTAGCTGATGTTCTGTGGCTAATACCTTATTTACTACCCTTTGGTTACTGGCAAACATTGACGATTGCTTGTATTTCATGGTTCTGACTGAATTTTCTTTCCAGGTAAACAATAAGCTTAAAAAAGCACAGTAAATAGGAGAAAAAGCACAGAGGACTATATGGGAGGCATAAAGTCCTATAGGAGTGTTCTGGATCCAAATTCTTTGTCAGTTGGTGCATTTTCTCACTTATTGTTCCAAAGATATTCCATTTGCTGGCTAATGCAATTAAGGACTGGTTCTGTAGTTTAACAATCTCAGTAAATGCTATGAGTATTGAACTTACAGGCTGTACTGGAGCAGGAATCTGTACTGGAGGTTGTAGACAGACTCTTAGAAGTTGTTCCTGAGCCTTCTGGTTAGAAATACTAAGGGACCAGCAGCCAGAAGAACACAACTGCAGTTACCTTGGAAATTGCTGAGAATTTTAATCACATTTAGAGCTTCAAATTTAACTTTTTAGGCTATGTAAAAGAAACTATAAATGTTCCCTTTCTATCTTAAATACCAAAGTAAGCCTAATTGAAAATAGTTGAACTCTTTTTTTAACACTGTAGCTATTTTAGATAAAAATAGACAGAAACTGAAGAATTCTATATTCTCTGTAAAATATCATTTAAAGAAAAAAAGAGATCTGGTGCAGCATTGTAGATACCATTTCTGTAACTTTTCAGAGATCTGTTTCTTATAATGTGAAATGTTTCTTTACATTCTTTGTCTACCTCTGTGGTGTTTCAAACTTTCCTAAGCCTTATTTACTGGAGGTGAGAGAGATGTAAGCCCCTCAGCTAAGTTTTAATCCAAAGTGCAAGTCTTGTAGGGTGTGTCCAAGTGACAAAATGTGAGATGTACTTCATTTCATTTCTTGGTACCTCACAGTAGGTATCAGTATGAAGCTACCAGAAGAATAAGCAGGACCAATACAATTTATACAAGAGAAGATCAGAGGGTGTGAATTGCAAAGGCGTTGTGAATAAATTAAAAGATGAAGTATGGGAACTGAATTTGGGAGACAGGTTGCGCACACTGAACAGGTCTCCCCCATACAGCCTTATCTCATTCTTTAAGACTGGTGCAGCTGTCTACATTAATATATTCTTTGTGGAAGGATAGAAATTTTAAATTAAATTAACATCTCTACTCTTTAATATTCAGAAATAATAAGAAAATCTAAACCTTGTGTCAGATTCTTTCAGTTGCTTGCTGCTGGAGCAGCTCATGTTAACCTTAAGTATTATTTAGAAATTAGATGATAGATTTTTAAAAAAGGTCTGTCAACAAAGGAAATATTTAATGCTTGGGAATTTTCTCAAATCTCTTTTGATTCTTGAGTTCTTTCATCTTGATATTCTGCTCAATTTATATAGTCTTGCAGATATTGACTATTTACCAGTCACAGCGCTCTCATCTCAGTTACTAGGAACATTACAAATAAGAACAACAAAAGACACTGCTTACTTAATATGACCACACTTCCACATACAACTGTCTTCAGACTATATTTTAAATTTAAAACAAATAGTAAAATCAGATTAAGTTTTCTTTTTGTTTTTCTCTCTCAAATGGTTGATATCACCCCTTCCTACCATAACTGTTTCTATAGGACAAGTTACAGCAACACAGAAAATTAATCTTTCTTTACAGACCAGAGTGGAAACTCTGAAGTTATTGTTTTGGTTTGGGTTTGTTGTTTGCTTTTTTTTTGGTTGGTTTTGTTTTGTTTTGTTTTTGTTTCAGAATCAAGGAACCATTTGGGTTGAAAGAGACCTTTAAGATCATCAAGTCGAACTGTTAACCCAACACTCAATTAGGTCACCATTAAACCATGTCCCTAACCACAACATTTACATGTCTTTTAAATACCTCCAGGGATGGTGATTCCACCTCTTCCTTGGACAGCCTGTTCCAGTGCCTTACAACATTTTTGGTGCATTTTTTTCCTAATGTCCAACCCAAACCTCTCCTGGCACAACTTGAGGTTGTTTCCTCTTATCCCATTGCTTGCTATTGTGACAGGACTCTCTTCTGGACATTCTTACCAGAATTGCATTGTCTCCTACTACAACTTTCTTTGTGACATCATTTTTTTAAGATCATCTTAATTTGTGCCTGTGCAGACAGAAGACATTATTTCTGCAACTATAGACATTTAATATTAAAGGCTCATTTAATCCACAATATTCAATATTCAACCTCAAAATGCCCCCAAATGTGGGAATGTTAAGATTTATTTCAAGTTACTTTCTATGTTTTTGTGCAAGTGGTGTGATTTCAGGTAACTGAAAGTTCACATTATGTCTTTAATAAGATATAACACCTCAGTTATCATATCATGTGTTATGATAACACATAATGCATTACGCTTTACGTACAGTCCTATGTAGTTGTTCTAGAGTAGAAAATATTTTGGTGAATCTAGAAGCCACTTGACCCATGAGACAAAATCTGCATCCCATGTTCATCAAGGT
The DNA here is from genome assembly GCA_013399015.1 of Galbula dea. Taxonomy (NCBI): domain Eukaryota; kingdom Metazoa; phylum Chordata; class Aves; order Piciformes; family Galbulidae; genus Galbula; species Galbula dea. The sequence continues at coordinate 1,547,893 of VWZX01009335.1, forward strand.
ACCAACTGTAGCATTTGAAAAGGTCATATTAGAGTAAAACGAAAAGTATCAGTGTTTTGCAGCAACATATCCTAGGCAAACTAATAATTAAATTGTTAATGGAATTTCCTGTTTTACTGAAATGAAATATAGCATCTAATCTGCAAATTATGAGTAAACTATTAATTATGACATGAGGATGAACACAAAAAATAGCTGGTAGACATGCAGTGATTTTCACTGGGAATCCATATTTTTAGTTTCACTTGGTGCAATAAACTCAGATCAGACTAGACAATGAAATAGTGACCACCTTTTCTGAAGCAGCCCATTTCTCTCTTACAGATTATGCAGCATTTTGTCAAAGATTGTTATCAATTCAAGCATTCATCCAAGACAGAAACTTGACTTTGTCAAAGACTGGATTGCATTAACTGAAGCTCTCACAAGTGCCTCTTCTGTAGCAAACTCTACATTTTAAGGTCAGGGGTGAGCTCTTATTTGAGTAGGAGGAAAATTGTTAATGAAATTTTGCTCAGTGAGCTGTGTCATCCTTTACTCTTGCTGTGCTTCAGGCAGGTCCATACTGTCAAATATCAGAAGAGGCTGGAAATGAGTGACACATGTCTTCCAGACCAGAAATGACAGTGACCTTCCAGCAGCTTTTTGTGAAGGAGCAGGGGTATTGTACATAGCTGTTAAGACCAGAAAAGAACTCTGACAGTTTAATAATTTTCTCTTTGGTCCTTTGCTGCTTGTATGGCAGTGGTCCAAACTCTATTCTTAGCTTTCCCCACACAAACTCATGGCAGTCCTTTCCAGGACACAAAATCGAGTTTTACGTTGGAGTTAGTGAGGGCAGGAATCCCCTGTGATCCATCATTTGGATTGCTACATGTGCTGAATACCTGAATGGAATCAATGTTCTCATGTCCTGAGGAAGGGACAAGAAGCTGTCTTTTTATTACTATATTTGAGATCAGAGATGATCATAGGTTGTAGCCCTGAATTTGGTTTTGCTGGGTTTTTTTCCTTCTCCTCTCATAATTTTCTCTCTTCTCTGTGACTATTTAATTTTTCAGTACTGAACTCAATTCTGCATAATATAATCCATAGAGGCTCCAGACATTGCAAGTGAGCAGGGATAGGAGGAGGAAGGTAAAGTGTATGTCCTGGCTTATTTACATTGAGAGGAAGACATACGTGGTTGGATTTTCCCTATCTTTAGCCTTGCAGGTGAGCATGGTTTGCACTTGCAGAACTTCAAGACAGCTAGAGCAGTCCAGGCAGAAATCTCAGACTGAGTCTGATGCATCAAGACAAATAATAATTTATATTTTAAGATACAATGAGGCTGAAATGAAGGGAAATGTTCCTGATTTGACAGCCTTGCTTGAGCATGGGCAGCTATTGTTGGTTTGGATATCAGCCCCCATGAAGTTATTTTTTTCACTTGCATTTTGAATAGGTGAAGACATTTCTGTCATGTGTGAACTCCACTGCAGTTATCCTTGCTCTGATTACATTAAAAATAAGGATGCTGCAAAGAGGTGTGCATGAAGCTGCATGTATCTAGATTGCTCCTAGAAGCTGAAAACTGGTGTAGAATATAGCAACCCATCTGGGAATACACAAATCAAAGTATGAGCCAGTGAGGATAAAATGGCTCTGCCCCTTTGTCTCAATAGGGTTTCTTTGGCAGCAGCTCTGAGACCAGCTTATCAAACAGTCAAGCTCTGTTCCCCTTGGCAATCCCTCTGGAGTAGCCCCTCAGTGTACAGCAGGGAGGAGGGAAACCCTGGAAGCTCCTGGCCTTGCACTGGTGTCTGTGTTACTGTCAAGTGTATGCTAGACAAACTGCTCTGATGCAATGTATAGCGTGGCCAGTGACTAACAAATTGTTCACAATAATTCTTGCCCCTAGAGAAGGAAAGCAACTCTTGTTCTAGGGAATGTTCAAGAAGGTACTTGGCAGAGAAGCCTTCATGGAGTCCGTGGCTGTTCATTATTGTCCTCTGAACAGAAAAGGAGAAATCATAGAAGCATAAAAATCATAGAAAGGTAAGAGTTGGAAGGGACCTTTAAAGGATGATCCTCTTGCTCACACCTCATTCAGGTATTCTCTTTACTACCACCCATACCATGTGAAAGGCTCTGGTACTCCCTACAGCCTGAGACCTGGACAGCTGCATGTTTCCATGGGGGCTCTGTCTGGGTTACCACATCCATTCTGGTGAGGGTGAAGAGCCTGGTCTTCTGCCAGGTGTAGACCACAGCTAAGGTCTTTCTGAAAGGTTGACGGTCATCAGTGGAAACTTTCCTCTTGAGCTGGAAGAGCTCCAGTGCCATGTAAACTGATGTGGCTCACTCTGTTTGCCTGCTCTTTTTGCAGAGGCCCTGGTCACTGTGCTCCTTAAGGGTTACTTTTATAGGCATGTTTGGCTTGCCCTCGCTACTCCCGTGCCTTACCTGCCTGTTTCACAAGAGCTGCTGGCTTCTGTCTGGCTCTGAGCTCTCATGGCAGTTTCTCGCCTCAGAAGAACCCCAGGGGAACCCCTGCACCAAGGAAGTTAATGTGTATCAGAAGTTTATTAAGATTATAGAAAATATTTTGCTACCCTCTTTTACTTGGAACTCAGTGACCCTGGAATATTCTCTATCCTTTTCTGGAAAGCAGATCCTTTCCTGAAAATATTACCTCTAGAGCCAAAGGATGAAGTCCAAAGGGCACCATGACAAAGCTATAAGGTCTGAGATTCACCCCTGAGAATCAGCATTAAGTACCACAGTTATGTACTAGAGTAGGTTTATGCTGATTTTTTTGTCCATTTACTCCAATTAACACTCATGTACATGATGCAGAAAGACCCTTGATAGGTGATTAATCTTTTTAATGAGATCTGGTAGGTTTTTTGGATTTTAGTTAGAGTGTATTTCCTTTGTTAGATTTCTTGTTTACAAACAATGATCCACAACTATTTCAGGAGGAAAAAATAAAGAAAAACAAACACAACTTATTTATTTGCAGCCCCATGGTAATTAAAATTAGGATGCAAATGCAGTAAAATGATATAAAGTATGCACCAACAAAAGTGTTTAAAACACTCTGAAAAATAAAGAAAATGAAAAAGTTTGCTTCCAAAACATCTCCTGGAAACTACTTTTTCTACTTTTTTTTTTTTTTTTTTTTTTTTTTTTTAATAAGCTGATATTTGGGTGGATAGAGTGAAATGCAAATTTAGACTTTCAAATGTAAATTTTATGCAAGTAATATCTTTTAGAAAAGTAGATCTATATTCTGTTGATTTGTTCTTTGGTATTTGGCAAGATTGTAAATAGAACCTCTTTTAGACATGTCCAGGGGGAAGTTGTAACATAAATAAAATATTAACCTTATTAAAGTGGACCTTTATTAATCCTGATCAACATTGTGAGGTCTTAACACGTGAGTATGAGAAAGATCCAAAATCTTTCATGGAAGGACAGGAAGCTAAGATTCTCCAAATGGTCATTTTCTAATGCATCAAACATATCTGATTCTCCTTTAGTAAATATAAAGACCTAATCGAGCATGTATTAAATTTGACTTCAGTGAAAGGAGCTGAAACTTAACTTTTAGACAGACTTTGTCATTCTTGCTTACACTTTATACTTGCTGCACTGTTTAAAACTTAGTATGTTCCTTAACCATAATGTGGTGTTTCAGATAGTTTGCCTGCTCTGGTAGCACTTGAGAGCGCCAGAGAAGGAGTTCCATGTCACAGCCAACCAGCTTCTCATACATTCTCATAGATATGTCATTTTGCCAGTGTACTACATCCTTCCAAAGCCACTGTGCAAAGTGATAGTTGCTGTCCTCAGAAGAAGTGACTGTTTGTTGCTTTAATTTTAGTGGGAAGCTGGCATTCTGTCATTTCAGCTCATCATATTATTATGCATGTAATAATGTGACATGCTTAACTGCTAGCTTCAAGCTGAACATTTAATGTGGGATACACCTACAGTGTTTTTATTTCAGGTCACAGAATCACAGAATGTTAGGAACTGGAAGGGACCGCGAAAGATCATCTAGTCCAACCCCCTTGCCAGAGCAGGATTCCCTAGCTACAATCAGTCCTTAGAGCAGCTTTCTCATATGGAAAGCTAAAGGCCCTGGCATGCACTTTTTTGACATGGACAGATTTGTTTTAACATTTACTGAATATATCAAAATGTGAAAGCTAGAAGGCCATCCAACCTCTATGTGTTTTAACAAAATAAAAAAGTCACTATGGATTTTCATATATATGTGAACAGGTGCTATTTTGCGTTTTTGCATGTGTGTTTCTATGCTGTGGGTACCTCAAAGAATGTCAGGGGTTTTTTAAATGGGAAAAAAACCAAACCCATGCCTTATACAAAATCTATTTTTTCTGCTTTCTGTCTTTCCTTAAAACTAGCTTGTACTGAATTACAAATATGTTCAGTAATCTGTTGATCAGGGATTATTTTAAGCATGCTGAAAATTACATGAATGTTTATTACATTAATATTTGTTGTGTGAAGATAACGGGAAAATCAATTCTAAACTGCCTTCTCTCCCAAAATTGGTTCTGGTGAACACACACACACACGCTGAGCTTTCCAGTTCTCTGTTTGCAGCTGCTGCTGCACTGAATCATTGAGAAGTCACTGCAAAAGTTTTGAGACCAGAACACAGCAAATGGCATCCATAGGCACAGGTGTGTGCAGTTTTACAGTGATTCAAATTAATTTAGGGCTATCTAAATCAAAAGCTGATTGCTGTCTAGGTTTGTGTTCATACAGCTTGGATAAGTATCTGCAGCTGGCTATGTTTCTTCATGGAGGAGTGTTATGAAAGAAGAATAAAGGCATCAAAATATTAGAAAACCCCTGTAGAAGGAAACCAGAGACATCGTACAAGTCTATAGTTGTGATCTTGCAGTCACTGTCGCTGTCTTTTTAATATTGTAATAACAATCACAACCCATGAAAGACACACAGATTCTTATGTTTAGTTTCTGTCCAAATACATATAACCAGGCTTGGGCAATTTCGTGAGCTGGATGCGTGGTTTGCTCCAGACTCCTGCTCCTGTCTGGAGAAGTGTCTCAGCTGTGCATCTGCAGTGCAACCTCCCAACGTCTTTTCTTCTGGGAGTGCTTTACAGATGTAGATCACCATCTCCTCCTTTACCATAGGACCTTTTGTTATCAACACTGTCTTTTCTATTAAGACCAAAACTAACTGAGAAATCTGATAAGTTTTTAGCTCTTAAGTCTCACAACCCAATAAATGGTGACAGTGAAAGAAAAAAAGCACAAATTCTCTTGTTGACACTTGTCCAGGACCCAGCTGAATCTGTCTTCTTTTTGATAATCATAGGTAACAAAAATTGCTATAAAGTCTATGGCTCCTGTAGCTGTTCCTACTAAACATCCAAGGAAAGGACAAGGGCTAATTGCAATGAAGCTATTGTAAAATCTGGGGGGTCCCTCAGTGTGTGTAAACTGTTTGAATTGCCATTTTGTAAACTACTTCCTGTTGACTGCATCTAGCTGAGGTTCCAAGCTTTGGTTTATATGTTTACCTGGGCAAGTGTATTCCAGCTACTTTAAAAGTATCTGTGGATTACAATCCATTACAATAATTACATTTATTTTTTAAGTCAAATGTAATGCTTTAGAAACAGATATACTACTTTTGAGTTATTCCTTTCCCCTTGCAATCATATTTGATGTGATTAATCTGGGTTGAACAGTGAATTAATACCGGAAGGTCTTTAGAGTAAAATAGTTCCTATATTAATGATACCCAGTCAAGTTCAACTTAAAAAAAGAACATTTTTTTTTCTTGGGTTTTTTTTTTTGAGAGAAAAATGTCTTGTCTCCTCTTCTTAAAGTAAATGAGAGCAGTGAGGTGATTTTTAAGGGGTTTTCTGTGTATGTGTTTTGTTGGTTTTTGGTGTTTTATTTTTATTTTTCTTTTGGGTTTTTTTTTAGCTTAATTGACTTAGATTTTGCTCATCTACAATGGGTTATATTTTCTCAGTGTAGAAGTTTTTTCCTGGTAAAATCATTCCCTTCACTAATGAGATCCATCTTGATATGACAGGAAGACAGCTCTTAAAACACCCACCGTTTTCTCCCGTTCATTTGAATAGCAGCAAAGGGACATCTTTTAAAGTAATTTTTATCAGTGAGATTGGGCTGAATCTCATTAACAAAGAAATCATTTTACTCAAAAGAGCCTTCACAGTTGAGCTATAACCCAGATTAGTGAGATCCAGCCTGATTATAACTTTATAAGACATTGTACTTCTGCCAGTCAAAGCATGTGGCAGCTATGTAGAGACCATAGATTCAATAAAGGATGTTTTGGAAAGGCAGTTACGAAAGGAAAGCTGTCTGGAGGTGTCTTTCTCATCATTTCAATGTATCTCAAGCACAGAAAGTGAATTCTTCCTTTTATATATTAAAATTGGTGCTCACTACATGTATTTCTATTTAGCAGAACATAAGAGGCTTAGGTGAGTGTAAGTGTGCTAGAACACTCTTGTTTGCCTTCACAAGAGATTTACATTTTGTTTCCACAACAGCATAACTCTGATATTCTGATATTTTACATGAACAGTCTCATTTTCAGATATTTGCTTCCAAACGTTTTCTGGGGACAGAGATGAAAAACTCAATACCAGCCCTTCTCAGGGCCAATAGCTATCTCTGCACAAGTCCCTGGTTTTAGTTTCTCAGGGTCTTTCCCTAGAAAGATGTAAAAGATCTATTTACTTTCGTCTCCTTGATTGCACATTTTTTACCTCAGCAGAAAGTTTGCATGAATTTGTACCATCACAAGCTTCCAGAGTTTGAAGGGACCCATTAGGATCATCCTGTGCCATGAGTTGGGCTAGATGATCCTAACGTGTCCCTTCCAACTTTAGCTATTCTGTGATTCAACCTGCATTTTGCTTCCACCCACTTTTTTGCACAAGTACATATAGGTGCAGTTCAGTGCAGTGTAATAGTGAATTGAACCATTTTGAAGAAAGGACCATAAAAAACTGCTACAAAATCAGACTGAATAGTGTCCTTATTTCAAACTGGTAATATTGCTGTGAGATAGCATGACATCTCCTGAATATTAATGGACAGTTAGGAAGCAGCTAAACATTCTCAGTTGTCCACAGTAGAAGACTAAACAGGTAGCCCTGACACTGATAAGTATCTTAAAGCTTGCTTCTATTTAGTTTAATGAAAGGCAGATATAAGAAAAAAAAGGATCCTAGCACCTTGCTTATATATAGGATTGCCCAGGTACCAGACAAAATCTGAAGGCTACTGAAGGGGGCTGCTTCTTAGCTGTTTTCCTGGGAGCAATTAAATATGATCCACAAATAGCTGCACCAGTGTGGATTAAGAGAGCCCTAGCATTACCAAAGTACATCTTAAGGAACGACCACTTAGCAAAGCCTTGAACAGTATTTAGAGAATACCATATTCACAGACACACCCTCCACCTTGAGATACAGCTGCTATTCGAAACCTTATGTGAACAAGGATTGCTGAAGGACAAACTAGCTATCCCTGGAAAGACTTAACCAAAGGCTACAACAGGGATAGATCTCAGAAGGGAAGGAAAAGCTTGGTCGGAGTGGGCTTCAGATATTAGATGGTGCTTGAGTTTGCAGTAGTAAGAAATCTGAGGAAAGTTAAGGAAGACACTGTAGTTCAAATAGACTGCATTTGCATAAGCTTAGGCAGTGAGTACCTGTAGTGTGTAGAAAATTAGCTGTAAGTTTGGGGTTAGTCACTGAATGGTTTAGTACTTTGGTAACAATACTTCTACCAACACGTCTGTCTTCCAAAAGCTGTTCATTTGCATACCCTGTGGAGACTGTGGAGTCTTTGCTGCGATTTTAATAATTTCCTATTTCCCTTCAGGGCTAGTGAAACTCTGTTTTGCTATACTTAGCACAATTTCCTCCCTTGTCCCACAGTCTTCACTATGGCTGAAAGATCAAGCCTTTTATGAGCTCATAAAATATTAAAAATTACAATAGGGTCTAGGTGGTTCAGACTGTTGGTGTCATGAGCTTTCATTTCTTAGGTGAAGATCTCTGTTCTGTCTAGAGTAAGCACTCCAGAGAAATAAGCCAATCCTTCCTGCATACAGCTACACATATCCACTTCTTTGCCAAAAAGACCTGAGAAGACATCTGAGAAGGACTCTGGCAGTTCAGAAACAGAGTATGTTTGACTGAAGGTTGCATAGCACCTGCATGTTTTATCAGGTCCTACCTTCAGCACATGCGAAACTCATTCATGCATTAAAAAATAAAGTGTAGTATTCTGCTGCCTGGTCTTCTTAGATGGCAATGTCTTCATTCAGTTCTCAGTCATTGCTGAAATGTGCCAGGCAGTGAAATGTTAGACTTTGACATACAGTTCTTAAGAGACTTTTTTTCCACTTAAGCAAGTCTAAATTTCTCTCATAGTAATATTTAATGATGTCCTTTTCGGTATTGTTGCCCATTCAGTATTGTTCTCATTTTGTTTCTATCAGCCTTTGTTATGAATGCCATGCTGCATCTCAAACCTTTTGCCTCTGAAACTCTTGTCAATGTCAACATGTATGTATTGCTAAATGCAGAGAATTCATAAGAATCAGTTCAGCCATCACTCCTCCTCTTTCTCTGAATTCATAGTGTCACCTTCACCTCCAATGGCCTGTCTTGAAGAGCCCCTAGGTAATTCCTGAACGTATGGCACTGCTGCCCCAGGCTCCTTGTGATACACTTGTGCGATGTACCTATTCTTTTGTGTGTGTGAGAGAGAATATTTGTAAGCCAAGAAGAAATTGCCTCATGTTTTCATGAGTGTACAAACATTTGATCCAGAGGGAAGGTTCACATTTTTCACCTCTGGCAGAAGTTTTTGTATCTGGGCTAAGTATTTATTTTGTTGTGAACCTGTTGCAAGCAGAAATTAGGAGTGTGGGAGCCTTAAAGGCCAGGCTTGGGTGAAGCTCATATTGTAAATGGTTGGACATTAAGCTGAAATTTGAATAGTTTTCTGCATAGTGTCTTAACACACAACAGCACTATGATCCTTCAAGCTACCTAAGCCCACAAATCCCACAAGGCATTTTCATTCTCACCTATCTACTTCTCAGCCTACCAATGCCACAGAGGGTGATTGAGATCTTCTGTCATAAAAACAGAAAATGAATGAAGGAAATGTTTATAAAGGTTTAATTCCTTGCCTGCTATACCCACCACAGTTTTCTATTTTTGATGAAACTCATGCCAACCATAAATAGGAACACTTGCAAGAAAATAGGATTAGGATAGGTGACATCAATCCCAAAAAAGGAAGGTTTTGGGAGTGTTTCTTAACATGCCTAAAAATCCAGCAGCCTTCTCCCCACTGTTGAGGTCTGTGACCACAAAACGTATGACAACCTGTGTAAGTGGTGTCTGATAAGTTCACAGATTTATTGTTTCAAGAAAGAGTACAGGGATGAATCAGGAAGGCACTATGTACTTCCCAATGCTTCAGCTACCTGTTACTAAAAATAAAAATATTTCTAAAAAACTATAGAGTGATTTTATGCATCCCTTATGCCCCAATCCTAAGCCAGGACTTTCTGAATACCTTTGTGATGTAAGTCTTCATCAGACAAGATGATGTAATACTAATCACCAATTAGCTGACTCTGGTTTCCACCAGTACTGTCCTCAGTCCATTGGGAAGTGACTGAACACATGGATTGCATTCCCTTTCTCATTTGGAAGGTCAGCTTTGCTTGTAGTTTCATAACAAAGGGAATTTTTAATTTATTTGAGAGAAACAAAAGTCCTTGCTTTTTATAATCTTGATAAAAACAATGATTAACAATTGCATGGTTAATGGAGATTAAAAAGCTCATTTAGGGTCTAATGTAAGTTAACAGGATCTTTTTTTTACTAATGTTTTTAATTGATTCTTGATTTAAGTGGTAGCCATTTTTTTAAGTGGCCTGTTATTGAAATGGACTTCTGGTAATAAAAAAATGGACACTAAATCTTTATGAAACTTTAATGTATAAATCTACGCTGAAGCTGTCCAATTATTCTAATTACTGATTTATTGTATCAAAGGTGTAAAATCTGTAAAAGATAAAGAACAAGGAAAATGCCACGAGGTATAAATTATTTGCACCTTTTCCTAGATTCCACCCATGATCCAAATCAAAGGCCGCTAAAACACCTTGTTTACTAATACAGATGCCATGACAAGTTGCCATATATTTATTCTAACATTTGAACGTATGTTGAACTTTTAAAGATAGCTCACAAGACATTTAGCCAAGTTAATTGCTTTACAAAGTAGTTTTTGAATTATGAAGTATATCTGTACAGCTCAAACTTCTAAGTAGAGGACCTTTTATGGGCAAGCTGCTACACAGAACAATTCTGATAAAGAAGGTTCAAGGCAGATGTCATCAACAGTATGAATTCAGTTCTACATACAATAGGGATAATAACAATTAGAGATTCATAATTTTTACAGTTTAAACACGGACCAAACTTGTAGGCAGCTTACTTGAATGCAAGAATATTTTCTAATATTCACTACTTCACATTAATATTTTCCACCTGCCAACTCAATTATAATAATATTTAAATTAAATTAAAAATTAACATTAACAATTATTATGTATTCATAGTCATACTGCTATGAATGTAATTCATATTTATTGTGTTTTGTGTCTTGTCTTTAAAGAACAAGATCATTACTCTGGCTCAAAACCCCAAATCTTTGGCTGTCTTTCATTGAGCTTCCCTGACTTCTGCTGGTTGAAGTTCTAGACTGAAGTATTTGGCAGTCATTCATTTACAGTACTGATGCTTGTGGAAGCATAGGATGATTTTGAAACACTCATTGCAGTGACTTTAAAGCAAAAGAGGCACAGTACTATTACAACTAATTTACAAGAGAATTTTTACAGGTAGCAATGAACACACAATTGTCACATGCTTACATGAAAGCTGTTAACACAAGGAATAGACATCCTTACAGTTTCCTAAAATTATGGCTTGAATGACACAGCATCGAAAGTGGGTGACTGTGCTACAGTGTATTTTTAATTGTTAGTCACATTTTGTTCCTTTTCTGTGTAGCTTGTTCTGAAGAAAATCTGGTTTATCTAGAACTAGACTAAAGGATATGGCAGTCATGTTACTAACAGTGTTGTCCATGATATTAACCCCAAGAACGTAGTCATCTTCAAGTGCAATCACACTAGATGGCTTTATAAAGAGATCATATAGTTTTTTATTAAGAAACTTTGCTACACGTATCAAGGAAAAGCTGGAAATGTTATTTTGAATGTGGAGAACACTGCATAAAAGGTAGCCTGGCTACTTCCAGAGTGCAACTGATACCCATCAGCATAAGAAAATGAATTGGGAGGAGGTGCAAAAAGCATAGAGAACACTGAAGTAATATAGGAAAAAGTAGAAAACCTTGGGGAAGAACAATGGAGTCCTTAACCTAAGGAGGTCCCTTCAGTGAATTCATAGACAGTTGAGGTGAAGGAAAGGAAGAAAACACCTTGAAGGATTCAATTTATAAATATGCAAATTGACATATGGGTGGAAAAAAAGAAAAAAAATGGAAGTAATGTGTGTAATAAATAGTAAAGAGATTGAAGTGGCAGGAATGAGAAAGGCTTGAAAACCTCAGAGGTCAGAGCTGAGTTAAAAAAAGGAACATAAGATTCAAGTCAGGAATCTTTAAAGTAAGGGAGTGAAGGAGAGGAGAGTACAAGTCTGACAACAACCAATTTCCTCCTTCTTCCCTGCCCATGGCTTCCTTCTTTTTTGCTGGTGTAATGAGAGCTCTCATCCCATTAATTTCAACCTCCTCTGTCACTGGGGATATAACCATGTTGCAATTAGGAGTGATAAATATGTTTCATCCAGGCTACTAACTCTGTGTCCTAACCATGTGAGGAATCACAGAATGTTAGGAATTGGAAAGGACCTCAAAAGTTCACTTAGTCCAACCCCCCTGCCACAGCAGGAGTCCCTAGACCAGGTCACACAGAAGCATGTCCAGACACGTTTTGAATATCTACGTAGAAGGAGGCTCCATAACCTCTCTGGGCAGTCTGGAAATGAAAATACAAGGATTTTCTAAATATATCAAATTTGGAAGCCTCTCCATCCTTATGATACTTTCTTACTTACACGAAAACATTTCATGGAAGAAAATGAGTTATGAGCTACTCAAACATAATTGTCAGTCACAAAATACTTGCATATGCTGTACGCTGTGCCCCTGAATAAAAGCATTCTAAACCAGCTGTATCACTCAAAGTGTCCAGCAAGCATTTAAATATTATTATTAAGGTTATTTTATATTGATTAGAATTGGGAGGAAAAGAAAACATCTTATTTAAAGCCAGTAAGATCATTGGCTGTTGGACATAGTTTCCATTTTGCTTCTCTCACCACAACAACTTCACATGATTGACTGATGTGGTCTTGGTATGTGATATGATAATGACTACTGGTGATAACTTGTTTCCTCTTAAGAGGTGAATGTGTGATATCATGGCAATGACAAGCATGAATGAGATGCCAACGTTTAGCACTCTTTGGTGAGCAATGAAGACATTATCAGTGAGAGGTGTCCAGCAGCGTTAAAGAGTAACCCAATCAGGACAAGTTCATGTCTGAGTCAACATCAACTTGATAGAATTTCTGCTTTTGGCAGTTAATGTTGACAATTAGTACAGTGCCCTCATTGTATATGTGAGGGACTTGAGTTCTTTTAGTGGACACAAGTCCAAAGCCAAGGAAACAGCTGCTGGGCACATAAATGTCTTGTTGGAAAGATATGAATATATTCAGAAAGATAGATTTGTGTTGCTGGCCTTAATCCCTTGCCTTAAGTGTCTTCTTTCTGGTGGTCAGAGAGAAAGCACAACTGGATAAAGGAAAGCATTTTTGACTGGCTAGTGTACATCAGGTCCCATACACATACTGACTTAATTCACGTTACTTGTCACTTGATACAGTTATGAGATCTGAATGATTTTCAGTTACTTCAACAAAGGCTGTATTTGAAACCTGGTCCCAAAGCCGCAAGGCAAGTGTATTACATACCTGTCAACTAACAAGATTTGCCAAAATGAATCTGCTCATATGAACACATGATCATTATTGCTGTTCACACTGTGAAACACTATACATTGTGACAAAAGTAAAAAGCAAGGGGATTATTATATTAGACAACCACTTACAAACTATATTTATTGTGGATAAATGAATACTCTTTTTATAACAAAAATGTGAACTTTTGATAAATTTAGAATATTGAAAAATGTGATATAGGCAATTTAGTAGAACTTGACCTTTTCATGTTGTAAAGAATAAGAAAATATTTACATTTCCTTTCTGAACAGAAATTTTTATGCTAAAGACTACTAAATATTCCACATACCAAGCTCAAGTAGAAGCAATTGAGTTCAGCTAAAATCTGGACCAAACAGGCCAAATATCTTTACATTGTTACAATTTGTAATCATTCATCAGATACAATTTATAACCTACTTACAAGTTAACAAAGCCCAACCATTATCACATGCAGCAATATATAATGTGCTGCATGCATTTTCTAGGTTTGCTTGAGAAGCATGGATCAGTGAATTGGTGAAGTTCACAAGAAGTTCACTGGAAAAGATTTGAAACACCTTGAAATGGAACTTGGAAATATACTTTCTTATAGGAAACTTCCACAAGAGAGAGGAGATGTAGAAGATTTAAAAGTTAGTTCTACTGTCAGGTCTAGAAAATTGTCTTACAGGTGTCTTCAGTGACCAAGCACTAAAGAACTGTCAAAGATTCCATCTAGATGAGTAAGGGCTAAAGAAAGAAAGATGGATACCAGGGTCTTGCACAGCGTTAGTTAATCACTTTTCAGAAAAATACAAATGCTATAGAATGCCTCAGACAGAATATTAACCCTGGTGTTTTTAAGATACATACTGAGAACTAACCCCATGGTAGGTACAATATTACTTTGTCTGCAAAATGCTAATTTACTTCTTATCAGAAGTATAGTCCAGCTGGGAGTAAGCTCCCCAGATTTTTAAGATACTGATTTCTTACAAAGAAATAAATTCCTAATCGCTGTTGTCATGAGTTCTGTACATGCATTTAATATATCAAATGTGTACAGAAGATTCCCATTTTATTTTCCAGAGGCAAAATATCAAATTGGCTTTGGGCTTGAGGCTGTCAGAAGAGGTTAGGAAAGGAGTTACAATTAGCTGCTTTTTACCATCGATTTTTCTTTTACCTCATCTTCGTAAATATTTCAGTGACTTCTTTTTGTCCTTTTTCATTTGCACCTTTTAAGAACTGTATTTAGAACTAGTGAATTTCTATGACAAAATCAGATTTAAAGCTTTTAGAAATAAATATCCTGAAAACTACAAAGTCTCAACATCTATATATTATACTCAATGTTTGCAAAGACAGAGAGAGAAAAATAGTTCAACCAATAAATGATTTAAGAATGTGAAATTGGTCCATTCAACATGGAAAGAAGATATCTTACCCCACTTATCTATCACATGAGTATTATAGATTTCTCTTACTTCTACAGGTCATTTCTCATAGTTAGCCTGTTATGAATATATACCTTCTGTTTGTGACACAAAATATTTTCTACTATAATTTAATAGGTTTTATTTTTAGAGAAAAATCCTATATGTTATTTTTCTCTTCATACAGTCACATGGGGCTTTCACTTATTGGTTTGTCTTTTATAATCTCACATTTCCTAATAATATGCTCTTCAGAAAAAACAGGTGCTTTTACAGCATCATACAAGTGGTATGTTTTGAAGGAGCAGTATGTAGGTTGTTGCCCTTTGATGTAAATTTGCGAGGAAGATAGATTATAGCGTCAAGATGTTTCTCTGTGCATAATAAACTACAGAGGACAAAGTTCATGGCTGAGAATTGTGTGGAATACAAGTGACTACCTTCACTACAATCAATTATTGGGATGATTATATTGTGTCTGGAGAATATGATGCTAATGACTAGCTAACGCTTAGAATACACACTCTTGACTTGAAAACCAATGACAGTTAAATGCAGCCTATATGTTGAGCTAGTAGCTCTTCAGTGTCGATAATGAATAATTAAAAATAACAGTCTTTATATGAGGCTTGACAGTATACATGTCCTTTAAGTATACTCTACTTTGTAAAGTACTTGGCACAATGACAGCTTAGGAAAGCAGGGAGTTAAACGCCTTCGCTGTTGGGAGGGCCTAAGCAGGATTAACTATCTACTTATTGCTAACCTTCTACTCCCCTGTCTTCCAAACAAATAAATAATTGAAACCCATTACCTCTTTTAGGGGTTTTGCTCACATGCTTTTTCTATATTCACATCAAAGCAGAGATCAGTGTCAAAGAGGCAGCCACATTTAGCTGAGTCTCTCAGAGACTACTGATTAATTAGTTTTGCATTTTGGAAGTGTATCCAAAGATGTTGCAAAATACTGTTTGTTTTTGCCTTTGCCAAAACTTGTTAAGGAGTGCTCTAGAGGATGACGGTGGTGTACTCAAGACAGTTGTGAGGGAAAAAAGTGCAGCCAGTTCAGGTGTGCATGTGCCAGCATATTTTTTTTTCTTTTCCCTTCTGAAGTTTCTGCACCACTTTTCAGAAGTGAAACTCACACTGGTGTTAGTAGAAAGGGAAGGATAGAGTGGGAATGGAACTTCCAATGTTCCTCGTAACTGACTCAGTGTAAAATGAAAGGTTCATCAAGACTAAAAGTTCAGTTCTAAAAAAAAAAAAGAAAGAAAGAAAACAAACCTGACTTAGATAAGGAAGACGTAAATGCAGAAAATCCTACATAAAATATTACCTTTCAGAAGTTTGTAAGCCCCATTCCTTACATGGCTTTTATTTTTTTTTCATGAAGTGTGGTAATTTGATGTATGGGAGGTACTCAGTTATGGCAAATATTGCCTACAAAAGTGTGTTCATACTGTTATTTGCCTTTCTGTCTCTGTCTATATCAACTCCACATGCTGTTCTGGTGGCCTGCTTTGTACTTAATATAACTTGTCAAAACACATCTATCAGATATATGAAAAGGGAAACCTGGGTGGCCAGGCTAGTCCAATCCTGGTGTGGATTGCATTTTACCAAGACCACAGAAATCTCTTCTCCTCCATGAGATTAAGATGAAAAGCAGAGCTCATTGTTGTGCAACCAGATTTTAAAATAATTACACACACACTGGCGCATTAGTAGGCCACTTGTGTTTATCTGAATCCCACATACTGCACTTTTATGTGGATTTTAAGTGATTTTTAAAGCTGTCGGTACAAAAAGAAAAAAAAAAAATTAAAAGTGATGTTACCACTTGCTTTTAATCTCTTCCTTTTCTTGCTTCTGCAAACTGAGCTGCTACCATGCCAGTGCTTATCTGTTTCCAGGAAAGAGGGTATGTGGTTCCCTTGGCTATTGACTGACAGGCAACTGTCTCTTCTTTGAACCATGACCAATGCCACCGGAATACCTTACATCTATGATATGCTCAGTGTTCACCCTTTGATTGCTAGGAACTCATGTTATGTGCTATAGAAATGAACATAGCTCTGAATACAGACTGAAACTCACTTGTTAATCCAAGGATATCTGCTTCTACTCTCAACACCCTTTCATTTTGAAGATATCATAGAATTGTAGAATCAGCTGGGTTGGAAAAGACCTCCGAGATCATCAAGTCTGACCCTTGAATGTACATTGCTTTGCAGCATGTAAATATGTTTAATTGTGAGTCCAGCATATCCACTGTTTTTTTAAAAATATTTTCCCTTCAGATTTCAAAGTTCAAGTCCTTCCAGAGAAATTAAGAGTCACAGAAACATTTTAAAAACTCAACCCATGCAGCTCCATTTGCAACTTTTATCTTTACCTATCAAGTGAAGAAGTGGAAGAAACTATTTTAAACATGGCTTCTAAAGAAAAACTTGTTAGGATTTCTCAAAGGAGTCCCCAGTCCTATTGAATTAATGGGCTGAAAATCACTTCTCCCACCAACATGGGACCCAATCATTCTATAAAATTGTTGCAGCCTAGAATTTCCTCTGAAGTGCAAACTGTGCAAAAGAACGTCCATGAAGATATATTAACATTTTTATCCTGTTTGAGCAGTTATTACATTTGTATTCAAATAAATGCGTGAAGCAGGACTGCTCCAGCACAGCTAGAATTCTTACAGTCTTAGCTTTCCACAGTGTTTATAGGTTGTTTCTTGGTCTGCAGAATGAAAAGCATTGAAAAACAAGTTTCCATAAGAAAGGTAACCCTTACCTGGCAGGTGCATGTATATACTGATTTGATAGCTGCTGAAGAGAGAGGGGACTCCAAGAGAACAGCAGTACCCATCAGAGCTTCAGAATAGCTCCACATCCTCCTGGCTCACTGGGTGGCTTCAGGATCTGGTTCTGAATTTACGGACTATCATTGAGTACTCTGTAGTTGTGTAAGGGGGGAGAAGAGAGGAAATTGGAGGCATCCTGCCAATATATTTAATGCCTATATGCTAACCCCACTGGAGGACAGAAATGTGAATACACTGCTTAGGAATGGGTTGCTGGATGTCATTATAGTGACACCACAAATAGGAAAACAGATGCTCAGAGGTAACTTTTTTAAGTTGAGTGGAGATATAATAAATTGTAGTTTTGCTGGCTGTACTGGCACTAACAGAGTCAGCAGCAATCATCTTTTTTCTAATAACTAAATGCGCTGAACACGAGCTGGTTATTGCAAATACAATTATTCAGTAATTGGATAAGCCTAAAATATCTTGGATACATCCTTGATCCAAGAGCTGGCAGCTTATCGATTATATCATTGTTTGGCAAAGAGGCATGCAGGCTGCAGGACTCACAAGATCCATACCCAGAGCAGACTGCTGGACCCACTATCATGGAATAGGCTCCAAGTTACTGATTCAGCTACATTGTTGGAGAACTGGCACAAAGCCTGCTAGGCGTAGACACAAAATGTTTTAAAGATCTAAATAATAAAAAGCCAAACACTAAACAAGAGCTGTGTAACAGCATTCTTGCAAGGCTTGCCTCCCCAGGAATATGCAGCAGCACAGTATAGAGAGGGGAAAGCGTTGTAAGACTGAGTGTTACACTAGGGCACTGATGATACAATTAATTTTGTCAGAAGTCAGCATCAGGACCAGTCTGATGTCTCAGTCAAAACTTATGCTGCAGTAAAAAAGATTCCTTTCTGATTTCCCATTCCAGGGCAAAGAAAACAGTATAAAAACATTAGTCCTAAAGCTCAAACATAACTTGAATCAAGCCTAAGAACAGCAGTACGGTAAGGAAACTGATAAAATTTCATTCTCTTCAGACCAGTGTAATACCACTATCACTTTTAAGGAAAAATTCAGCTAAAGATGAACAATGATTACATAATTTGAAGAGGTTGATTGTGAAATTAGGCAGATGTGAAGAGGTGTATACAAGGTAGCCCTTAAAAATTTCTCCATTTTAGTTTAGCTAAATGCATGTCTAAGTATGGCTTCCAGATTTATTTTCCCTTTGCAAGTAAGGAAAGATAGTTCAACAATTATTGAGACTGTCTAATTACAACAACATATTTTGTTACCTAAGGTGGTTAACAAGATTTTAAGTCTCCCCTGTGTAAGAACTTCAAATGATTCAATGAATGGGCTCAATTTGGATAAAAATTCAAAAGCCTAAGAAAAGTTATCCACCATAGACAGTACTGAGTGTTTTTCATATGACTTTATTTACTTTAGGCTCAGATCTCAATTACGATGTGTGCACACAAGAAATGGGTCTCCTTGCCAGGCAAGGTATAGTCCTCAAATTGAGCAAGGTTGACAGAATCAGGATTTTGTCATGACGGCTGAACACTGATAATAGCACAACTTTATCTAACTGCTGTAGTGATCCAGGCCTATCATTCTGTGGCTTCAGTAAAGGCTTCTAAGCTTTAATCATTGTCTTCCAGGCTGTAGTCTCTGACTCATTTGAAACAGCTGATCTTCCCTTGACCGACTTGTCTGGTTACATCTGTAGTACCTGACCCACTTTGCAGCACTTCCCTTAGTACCACCTCATCATCTGATGTCCCACAAAAGCCTTCAGAATTGGAACTCAATCCCAATAAACACTGATAATTAAATAAAAATAAAACCACATTTGACAGCCCACAACAAAGGCAAATCTCAATGGCTTCTGCATGTGTTTGCCTGCTGAATCAGACAGTAGTTCCTGTCCCCACAGTGCTGCAGGATGATGGATCACCAAAATGACAAAAGTCAGAATAGTCCTCTGCACTCTATTCTTTCTCTTCTCTGGAATCTCAGAGAACATCAGATACATTAATTAATCCCTGTTTTCCTGAGGTTGACTGTTAGACCCGTTTAACAGGTGGGCAAACCAATGCACAAAAGTGTTGTGACTTGCCTTCTCTTAACTCTACACCCATTTTGGGTCAAGACGTTTCAGCATTCCAGGCTTTATTTAGAACAACCCCATCATTTCTTTAATGGTAGGCAATTTCCCTTCCTCTAGGATGAGTCTTACATCCTTTCTATTTGCAATTCAAATATGAGAGATAAATGAGACAATGGTAAAACTCCCATTGAGTTCAAGCAGTGTAAATACATTAAATTTATTTCTGATTAAGAGCTTTTGTGCTTGAAAGCATTTCTGCTTTTGTTTTTAACTCCACCCCTCAATGTTATTTACCAGTTTAATAACATATATTACTTCTCCCTGCAGACAAATCTCCGTCTCAAAGCTCAAGACATTCAGGTTTTTAGCCACTTAGCGCAAGACCACATCACATTTGGAATGGAAAAGTTACTGTCACGTTTATGCAATACAACAAATAATTTCCAGTTCCAATTGTGAATACTGTCTTGGAAGCCTAAACTTTCCTAACCAGCAGGCTTGTTTTGCAGTATGAAAAAAATAGTTCTGTGATGGTGAGATTTCTAAACTTCCACCTATTCTAGATGTGATAGCTATTATGACCACAAATTATGTCTGCTGATTGCAACCTTGTGGCACATTCCAGTAGAAATTACTCTACGCTTTCCCAGCTTTGTAGACTATACTATAGTGCAGCCATTCTATTAATCAGGAGATAATACAGTAGTTTCTGCCTTCAGACTGTAAGCTACAATCAATGGCACACGTAATTTCAAAAGCCATCTCCCAGCAGTTTTCTCACCAGTCACATATGTATGGGGAAAAGTCACATACTCTTAATCAAACAAATTAGTAAGGTAGATAAATGAGGTTTTATTTCCACTTGGTGCCAAAATGCTGAGGACATTGGCACTTCCATTCTCCTTCTGTTGTCTTTTTGGCTCATTTTCATCTGCCCAGTGTCAGTTGAACAGCAGACGCCAGCTTCAGCTAACAGCCTCCTGGACAGTGCCTAGGACAGCTTCCACAAAGAAGAAGGGGGAAGGGGAGAAGCTTGCATGCTGCTGCATTACCCTTCTTCATCCCTCTGGGATTGTTGCTTGTTCTACTGCAGACCTGAGAGGCTGTCTTTTCACTCAGTTGATTTAATTTAATTAGCCTCTGTGAAGCAGAGGCTTAAAGTTGCTAAACCAAAGCTCACAAGAATCCAGTTCACAAAATGCAAGGCACAAAATCAAAAGCTAATTTTTTTCAAAGTTCACTTGTGGACCAGCATGAAATACATGGTAAAGATCAAAAAGTGTTAGACATTTGTCAAAAATATGAGGCTTCAAAGACACAGTAATTTAGCTTAATTCTGAAGAGCATTAGCAGACCTGCAATAAAGAATTAAGTCTTGTCTCTGGTACTTCAGTAAGATTTTCAGATACGTGGTACTGTAATTCAACCAAATACTTCACAGTATGTGATAAATAATAATAAAAATATTCCTTGATCCATTTCTTTAAGCTTTATTCCCAATTATCTTTAACTGTTTCTGAAAAAGATACTTCCTCCCTCCCCCAGGTATGGAATAGCTACAGCTGTCTTACTTGAAAAGTTCCTCCTATCTTGAAAGAAATCATAATATTGACCAGTATATCCCATTTAAATTTATTGCTCTGGCCTTATCAAATGTGTTCTCCTCACTCTGATGTTAGCTACTTGAATGTATTCTGACTGACTTGTTTATATTCATGCTATTTTCTGAGGTTTGCACCAGTACCTGTTGGTCAGTCAGAAAACAGTAGGACCTAAACTCTTCACCTTCTCAACCGACATGTCCTCCCTCCTTAGAAGATGTCAAATACTGGCATACATTAGAGCTTGTACCTCTACCTTGACAAGGTTTTTGAAACCGTCTATAATCATGGATTGCACAGAGCCCAAACAACTCCTTATCTGTGTAACTTCACCAAGGGCTAAAGGTTATTTGGTGTCTTCCCATAACTGTATTTTTCAGGTCCAAAAGAGCTTTCTTTGGCAGAAAACTCATGCTCTGTAATCTGACTGTCTCTCATTATACAGTTCTTTTCACATTACTTTTTACAATAAGAAGTAGTAAATGAAGCACAAGTGGCTGATCAGTAAAACAGAAGCATGATCAGGAAAATATGAATTTACCAAAAATTAACTTAAACCATTTTTACATATTTTAAATTCACTTCTTCAAAATTCCAGAAGCTGAATGCTCTGCTTTGTTTATAGTGCCTTCACATTAATTTATTATTTTTTTTTTCTATCACACTCTTCATTGTGGAACCTATCACGCTCCATCTCCTAACTCTGGATGTGGAAGTGATTGTAAAAGTAACAGGTTAGACCAGTATAGCAAACTTGTCTCTCCCTCACAAGCTGCTATGTTCACTCACTCAGTGTCTTTCACTTATTTGAATTGAATTAAGCAGTGGTCATCTCTCCCCCACACAATGGGTTTTGCAAGACTGCTGAATGGCTGTTTTCAGCATGGTCTCATTTAGCAGATATTCCCATGTGGCTTCCATGCATCCCCATACTAATATTGTTCTCTGTGTAAACACATGGACTGCATTACTTGATGCCCTTTTGATCTAAACATTAAAAAAATACATAAAAATATTATCCAAACTAATAAGAAGTCAAGTTTCTTTTCAAGCTACTGGGCAACAGCAGAATTCCCCTGTTCTGTCTCCTTCACCTGCAGCTGCCCACTGATGTGGATCATTTCTGCAGACCTAGCTGTATTCTGAGCCTCTTGTTTTCTCATTCACTGAAACTGGCTCTTCCCTTGAATATGTGTGTGTGTGTGCGTGTGCATGCACACATGTGCACGTTTCCCCTTTTGCCCTTTTTTTGGCCTCAGAATCTCCCCAGAGTCTTTCACTTCTACTAAAACATAGTCCATCAGCATTTGCCTGCTTGTTCCTCCTGTACAGGAAAGCATTAAAATTTGGGGAAGTATGGTCAATCTCTTTTTGCCAGGCTGGTTTTTGAGGCAGACTCCCCACTGGTGTAAATATCTGAGCTTCTATGAAACTACATTATTTAGGCTGAAGATCTGTGCCTTTGATTTGCTTTTGCCAGCTGTAGCCATGCTGGCTTGCTCCCTCACTTTCATAACTGTGTCATTCAATTCCATCTGAGCACTACTATGGCACTGTGATTTAACTTAGATCCTACTTAACACAGAATTTATTGTCTCTGTAGATAAATGATGACTGTATACTATTTCTCCTAATAACTTGAATACTACTAGTAGCATGATGTGTACAGCACATTTGATGTGGGAGGGTCCCAGGTACTTTATAACGCAGTATACGAAACATATAAAAAGATAACTTTGCTCCCTGCTGAAATGCAGCCATCTCTGCTGTGAAGCAGGCATAACCACACTGCAGAACAGTTTGGGATGCAAAGTGATGTCCAATTGAAACTGCAAGGGGAATTTTATGTAAGTAGAATATAATTACCCAAGCTGGATGTCAGCCAGGACTCAGGGAACACCCTGGATCTTGGAGGATCTGCCAATGGGAGATGGAGAAGTTACTACATGCAGGCATGTTTTTGTTTCTTGATCAATTCCAAGTGGAGAGCTTGTTGACTTATAATTTCCCCTTTAATATTTATCTATTTTTATCAACTACTCTTTCTGTACCCTTATTATATGTCAGTTCTGATTTTTCTTACATTTCCCTTCCTACATTTCACACATCCCAGTACTTCCTCACCACCACCTTCTTTCATCAAGTCCTAGCAAAAAAAGACAAAATTAGCTGTTTACCTCATGTTTTTGAATAAAAACTTTGCTATATGAGGACAATACATTTCACCATATAAATACATACGGAAATTGCACAATAAAAAATACTTAAAACATATTTGTTTGCTGGGGTTTTTTCTTGATATTTAAACAAATTCTGACCCCTCTTGCTCCAGGTTCCTGCTATTGTGGGATAGTAAAAT
Source organism: Galbula dea (assembly GCA_013399015.1). NCBI lineage: Eukaryota > Metazoa > Chordata > Aves > Piciformes > Galbulidae > Galbula > Galbula dea. The sequence goes on from VWZX01009335.1 coordinate 1,571,361, forward strand.
TTCCTAAACCAACTGTCTGTACAAAGACCTCCTTCAGTCAAGCCCCTCCAAACCTCCCAAAAGCTTACACTAAAATCAATGGCAAAACCCTACAACCAGAAGAGAATTTGCTCTTGGAACACCATGTGATGCCAAGGGACTCAAGCAGTGCTTGGGTGAATGTTAGCATTCATAAAAATGAACATATAATTTCTCAGCTCACTTTATAAACCAGCCCTCAACTGGCTTCTGAGTTGCCACAAAAACACCCAATAACAGACAGCTTGGCAGCACACCCAGGCGCAGCTGCCCTTGGGCAAGGCTTTCACTCCAAAACATGTCACTGGGTGTCAAGAACCATATTTCAGTGTCTGCTCCACCTATGCTCAGCTGCCCAACATATCATTAGGGGCCTTGACCAACCTAAGAGATTTGAAGCAGTCTTCATACTGCTCTGGACTAGGTTCAAAATGTCCCAAGCCTTGTTGGAATGGCTGGAAGCATTGGTTGTATCCCTGAGAGGTCTCTTTCCTCTCCATGCATCCCATATCTTCGAATATTAACTATTAAATGTGTGAAACATTTAGAAAACAGTATGCTGCCTGACCTTAGTGTCTCCCTCTCAAGCTAGCATGTTCCTCTTCTCTAATGCAATTCTTCATTCTGCTAAGTGAAATCAAATGTCAAAGATCACAGGACTCTGATGGGTGAAATGGGATTTTTTTTTTTCCCCTGACTTCATTGCAACATTGTCTTGCTTTCTGTGTGAAATGTTCCACTCAGTTCCACTCTGTAATCAAAGGCTGATGAAATATCAAGGCTCAATTAATTATTACAGTGCCTAGCAGAACTGGTGAAGTTGGTGGGTGGAGAGCTTATTCCTTTTAATGTTGCATTGAGTTCTATCCTGCCACATAACTTCTCAGGTCAGGATCTCAACATATACTTTATGGAGAGTTTCCTTTGAACTTCGTATATCAGGAAACACGCTTTACCATTTTGACAGAGCACCAAAGTAAATGTTTATTTGTTTTACCTTGAATACCATAAAGGGGTTTTTTAGACCTGTGCACCTTGAAAAGCTTTGAAATTTTAGTGTTATTGTCCTTTTCACTGAATGATTTTGTTTGTCAGAGGGTATTCCAGGCACATGATGAATCTCTAGGAAATTACCAACTAAATGTGCAACTGTGTGAATAAGGGGGATGGTGGCTACAACAGCTGGAGCATTTTAGAATGAAAAAGAGAAAAATCTTCCCCATCAGTCTGTCCATTTCTTTCTTGAAAGGAGAAAGATTCAGAGCTTTTTCTTGGCTGGAAATTTTGCAGATGTTCATTTTTGTGTGTTTAATTGGCTGCATTGTCAACGACATGAACTTTTGCTAAGGGAAACTAAAAATACTTGAATAACAAACAGAAATGGAGTGTAATAATTATATGTGTTATTTACTGGAAAGTGTTGAATTTATTATCATGGGCGTCATCATCAGGAAGGTTATGGCTGTTGTTATATAGCTTTGTTAAGATGCATCATTCGTAGGGTCAGAGGAGATGACCGTGCTGTGCACTGGGTCAATGCAACATAAAAATCTGGTCCCTGCTGCAAACAGATTGTAGGCCAGGATAAGAATCAGTAGTACAATGTGGGGTTTTTTTTCCTGAAAGAACAATTAATTTGTGATTAAATTTCTTTTAGTTTTTTTCCCAGATGATTTATAGATACTTTAAAAACTCTGGGACTGTTCTAAACTCCATTGAAATTCATGCAAAAGCACATGTAGGACTGATTTATTCCTTGTCATGTGGAAACCTACTGCTTATACATACCAGAATTACTTTCTGTAGCACTGAAATGCAATCACTTCTCATGTGGAATATAGCAACTTTTACACAGTTTCTTTCAATAAAAAAATAATAAACTCAACTCTTTAATGACAGAAAACAAAGAAGACTATCTTTATCTCATCAAGCTTCTTGGCAGAGAGCAAACAGATCTGGCCTAGTGCAATTATTTCCTTCTTTTGAGTTTACTGAGGATGCTGGAGTAATATCTCCGTTTTTTCCATCTGATCTCAAGTGACCGCAACTGTTCAGGGCTTTGGTTTTCTCTGATCTAAATGATTGCAGCTCAAGCACCAGAGTGTCCCCAAGCACCATGCTGGGAGGCTGGCTCCACACTGACTCAGAGGGAGCATTCCCATCTAGCTGACTCACCAGCACTCAAGTGCACTGCCAGCAATTCAGATATTAAAATGCTCTTCCTTCAACATGGGGAGGGAAAAGAACAGATTAGTTTTTAAAAATGAAATACTGATGGTACTGAGTGCATCAATTGGACCATTTTGCCATATGCAATAGACCAAACAAAACAACTTAAATGGCCAAGTTATTTAAGTTTGCAAAGCAGATGCTGTGTGAGCTTCTGCCTTTTTTTTTCACAGGGTTGTTTATTACATATTGCATCCAGACAAATTCATCATCCTTTCGATGGGACTTCACAAGCAAGGCTTGTGAACTTAATTTTTCCTCCTCTATCTCTAGCTAGACTGTGTCAAATGTTTTAAAGGGAAGATTTGTAGAGTCATTGTATTTTATTAGATCAACTGATACGTTTGATTAAAGAACAACAAGCTTTAAAGCACACAGACTCCTCTTCAGGTCTGAAACTGTGTTAAGGAAGCAGTGATAAAGAGTATGCTACATAACTTTTTATTGTTTGAGGTTTTTGCATGTTAGTTCTATAAATTTTTTTTCAAAGTAACAAATAATGTGTTTGTAATAGATCTGCCACTGATGTTGGATAATCTAAACTTTGTTTTCCCAAAAAAACTAGATTACCGGGAGGTTTTTTTCACATAGGAACTGAAAATCAGTATTACCAATTAAAATGCTGAAGATAATAGGGTCAGGAAAATGTTCAGGTGACAATTTTGAATTTTACAGTAGCTTTTCCTCTAGTGAACTTAATTCCATAGCAGAAATATACTTCTAAGTATAGTAATTTTGCCCTGTCAAAAACCTTTTTGACTACCAACCGTTCACAAGATTGACTGTTTCTCATTTGGTTTGATAGAGTATACATACTTAGATGTGGAAATGGTTTTCAAGGAACCTCTGAGGAGCGATACACTTGACAATATAACTCTGAATTCAGTTTTAGGAACTTTTAGGGGGAAATTGCATTACAGGGCTGTTCCTGCCTTGATGATCAAGAATTCTGTGGCTAGCTTTTTCAGTGGAGGGAAATTTAATCTTAGTTTTGCAAGTGAAAATATTTAATGAATGTATAGGAAAACATATTAGCATGGGAACAGGAAACCTTGAATGTCTATAGTCGTGATTTAGAAAATCACCTCACTTAGATTAGAAGGGTTTCACAGAATCACACGGACTCATAGAACAATTTGTATCGGAAAGGACGTGAAAGGTCATCTAATCCCAACCCCTGCCATGGGAAGGGATACCTTCCACTAGACAAGGTTTCTCAAAGTCCCTCCAACATGACCTTAAATACTTCCCAAGAGGGGGCTTCCATAACTTCTCTAGGCTTTCTGTTCCAGTGTCTCATCATGCTCAGAAGTGAAGAACTTCTTCCTTAAATCTAATCTTAAGGTACTCTTATTCAACTTGAAACTGTTACTGCTTGTTCTATCACTATACATACTCATAAAAAGTACCTCTTGCAGGCCCTCTTTAGGTACTGGAAACATGCTATAAGATCTTCCTAGATCTCCTTCTCTTCTCCAGGCTGAACAACTCCAACTCTCTCAGCCTGTCCTTACGGGATAGGTGTCCCAGCCCTCTACTCATCTTCACAGCCCTCCTCTGGACTTGGTCCAACTGGTTCATGTCCTCCTTACCTTCGGGGTCCCAGATCTTAATGCAGTACTTCAGGTGGGTTCTAACCAGAGCAGAGCAGATGGGGAGAATCACATCCCTTAACATGCTAGTCATGCTTCTTTTGTTGCAGCCTAGGTCTAGCTGGCTTTCTGAGCTTCTAGCACACATTGCTGGGTCACACTGAGCTGCCCATACACCAATACCTCTAAGTGCTTCTCCCAAGGGCTTCTCTCAATCCATTCTTTGCCAAGCCTATATTTGTGCTGAGGATTGCCTCAACCAATGTTCAGGATCGTGTGTAGGAAAAGGTTCTTCATCCAGAGAGTGGTCAAGCACTGGAAAAGGCTCCCCAGAGAAGTAGTCACATCACTAATCTTGGCAGAATACAAGAAACATTTGGGCAATGCCCTCAGGCACATCGTGGAATTTTTGGGATTGCCCTGTACAGAAGCAGGAGTTGAATGATCCTTGTGGGTCCCTTCCAGCTCAGGAGGTTCTACGAACTGCCACCTAGGCTTGTTGAACTTCATAATGTTTCCACAGGCCCACCTCTCAAGTCTGTCAAGGTCCCTTTGGATGCCACCCCTTCTCTCCAGTGTGTCCACTGCACCACATAGGTTGCTGTAGTCTTTAAATTTCCTGAGGATGCATTCAACTCCAATGTTCCAATTTCCTGAAACTTCACTTCTTTCCCTCCTCTTTCCATCCATTTCCTTTCACTGGCTGTAGGATCCCTTTAGATGAGTGGTATTTATTGTATATTTTCCTCTGGATAAAGTGAAAGATGATTGTGGGTTTTGGATGGAAAGACATGTATTTTCTACTATTTTACATGTTTAATTTGGTTCATGGAGAGAAGCCCATAATCTGAATATGGATGCAATATAAATCAATTATTTTTGTAGCTTTTCAGTTCCAAGGCACATGCAGGTACGATACAGAATGTAAAAAAAGTAGTACATTCTTTTCTCTTTGTTTTTGTTAATTCAGATTAAAATTTTTGCTATATGTTAGGAGCAGTTTTAATGTAAAATTTATTCTATAGCAGTGCCAGAATGTAAACCTTTATGTGAAATTCAACAATGTAAAATAATGGAATCTGATTCATAGCAGGACAAAAATACTGCTGAAGCAAATGATATTTCAATGAAGTACTTCAGTCAAAGTAAAAAGTATTTTTAGGGCAGATAAGAAAAAATGACAGTAACCTGTGAAGATCATGTGAATTTGGCCATTCCCCCATGCCAATAAAAGACCCAAAGTTGATTGCACATGAAGGAGAAAGATATGGTAGTTTGATTGAGAAAGTGTGTTTAGCTTTTAACAATAGACATTAAGCAGCTGTGGGGTTTTGTGCTAAATCTGATTACTAGAGTTCTATTCTGTAACTTTTTTTTTGGAAAAAATAATGCATAGAAGAAATGAAGAAAATATTTGTGTTCTTAATACTTCAGTGTACATTGGAGAGCCATCCTTCTTTCTGTAATAACACATGAAGTGCAGTGCACTAGATTGCATTTTTAATGCTTCAGGAACATTACTTTGCAATGAATGTGCTTCAGAAAAACAGTTTTTCTGTGTATTTTATTGGCTGAGTTAACACAACAAATACTATAAATCCAGTAATTACTAATTGCCTCCTCCATTATAATGTAAGAAATGAATCATAAAGCTTTTATTACTTTAACGGTGGACTACAGGAAGGATTAATCTTCCAGTGAAGCATTTTTCATGTTTACCTGGTTCCTTCTGTTATACTGTACTCATTCTCTCTTTTTAGTCTCCTTATTTAATGCTCTGTAGTGGCCCCTACTGGGAAAGATACGTCCAAAACTAATCAGCAACCTTGGCATTTGGTGATAAACCTATTTAGCTCTTGGTGGTTTATCAACCACCCCTTGGTGGGGAGAGCAAACAAAATTAAAAGGCAATTCTAGGTAACCTTTTGCCATTCATTGCTCTAGTTGTGGCATGCACATTGCTGCTACCTCTGTGATGCACTATCTCAAGGTATCTGAAAGCTTATGTAAAGATAAGCCTGACAAAGGGAAACTGAGGGGCATGAAGTATTACATGAATGAATACTATTAGCAGTCAAATATTTATGCAGATTTTGCACTGAAGCCCTTGACATGACTTAATTATGCACCTGAATTTATTCTTTCTTCGTCAAGTAAGATTTGTTAATATATCTGGGGAGTGTTCTTGTTTTTGAGATGTTTACAAGAGTTTTGAGTGCCTTTTGCATGTGGTATTTACCTTTATTACTATTAATAATTATTTTGAATATAATGTCACTGAGAAGCCCTAACTGAGATCTGACCCTCTCTGGTAAGAGATGTACAAATGCATATGAAGTGGCAGCTGCTGCTCCAGAAAGTTATACATGTAGTAGAGAGGGAACAAGTTTAACTATTTTCTAATTAAATCAGTGCCCGAATGAGGCAGAGAACCAAGATCTTGCCTAGTTACAACTTCTGTTCTGTACTGACTCCTTTCAAGCCTAAACACCCATATGAAATCTTTCACATTACTCACTGTGCACAAAGGATACTATCTAACATATGCCGCCCAAATGGTCCTCTTCAGAAAAAAAAAACCTTGTAAGCATTTTACCTGTTTCAAAACTGGGCTCAGTTGTAACAGTAATAGGTGGCTGGGGGCAGAAAACTATGTTTTGAGGGGGGAATAAATCTCGTACACCCTGAGGCCTCTTTCCATCTTTCTGCCAGAATAACACACTCTTTATTCTGTAATGTCTTATACATACTAAGACACAGATAGGTGGTATAAAGGGTTGAAGTTTAAATGGGAGTTTCTTCTGCAGTACTCACCATTGATCACTATTTAACAGTGAAAAGCAAAAACAGCTTTCCTCTAACTGGTGAGTTTACAGCATTTTACAGCTAGAAGTTGACCCAGAGTCCCAAGTAGAGTACACAGTTCTGGAAACAGAAAATATTATTAAAAGGGAATAGAAGACTCTTAGAAAACAAAGGTTAAAGGCTTGAAATAACTTAAAGGAATTGACTTAGGGATGATTTTCTCCCCTCCTCAAATACCAAAATATGTGGGAAAAGAGATTTCTTTGAACACATTTGTTTTGTGGCATCTAAGCTCTACATGCCTTGGTGACAGAAGATAAAAAGAAGGTGGAGTTACTGAATGCCTTCTTTGTCTCTGTCTATACTCTTAGAGACTGTGCTCAGGAGCCTCAGACCCCGGAGCCCCCAGATGATGTTAGGATATTGGAGTAGTTTTCCTTGGTTGCTTAGGACTGGGTTAGGAAGCAGTTAAGCCATCTGGACATCCATAAATCCATGGGTCCTGATGAGATGCACCCACGGGTGCAGAGGGAGCTGGCAGAAGTAATTGCCAGGCCCCTCTCCATCATCTTTAGTAAGTCCTGAGGAACAGGAGAGGTGCCTGGGGATTGGAGGAAGGCAAATGTCACTCCAAGTCTTCAAAAAGGGCAAGAAGGAGGAGCCGGGTAACTATAGGCTGGTCAGCCTCACCTCCATCCCTGGAAAGGTGATGGAACACTTTATCCTTGCCACTGTCTCTAGGCATATCAAGGATAAGGGGGTCATTGGGAGCAGTCAGCATGGGTTTACAAAGGGGAAGTCATGTTTGACCAACCTGATAGCCTTTTATGAAGACATAACAAGGTGGCTAGATGAGGGTAGGGCAGTGGATGTGGTTTATCTTGCTTTCAGTAAAGCTTTTGACACTGTCTCCCACAGCGTCCTTGCAACTAAACTGAGG